>LR563670.1:2798-57125 GCA_900536345.3 Caenorhabditis sp. 39 LS-2015 | reverse complement strand
GTACCTCAAACTTGGGTAAATGAACCGGCTTGGCGGCGGGCACGCGCTATTTATACTCGGGCCGCGGCCGACACCAATCAGGGACGGCGAAATGGGCGCCGCCGCCTATTCTTAACCATTGCGGACAAACTGAATGAATGACACACATACGAAAAACTACTCTTTTGTATTATAAGAATGATAATAAGGAAAAAAAAAGGGCGAGGACAGAAATATTTGGATTTGAATTTTAATGAGAATGGAAATGTTAATACAAAAGAAGAAAAAACGACGATATAAATAAAAACATGGTACCCCGACATTTCGCAAAGCGACGTAACGTTTTCGAGTTGCGAAACGTCGCTTTGCAAAACATCGGGATCTCAAAAACACAAACTTTCGAGTACAAAAGACAAAAATCGACGGGACAAAGAAAAAAAATGAAACAACTAAATCAACTAAAAAGGAAAGGAACATTGGAAACGTGGGGAAAAACAGGACCAAAATCAAAATCGAGACAGAATAGAACAGAGGAAAGAACAACTATTACACGTTTCACGCGGAGGTGGCCCAAGGGAAAAAAAATTGACAATTTACTTCGAGCTCACGTGTAAATTTACGCGAATGGCCTAGCTTTTGCAAAAAGTCAAATTTCTCTTCCCTTGGGTTACCTCTGCGTGAAACATGTAATAACAATCTAAGAGAGAGTCTTGAAAAAATCGTCAATTTCCAGTGGGGGCTCCTCTGGCATCGATCTTTTGGCATCATTTTCAAGTTGGGCGTCAGCCTTTCTCTTTCGGGATTCGGCATCTGAAATGGAGGAAAATTGAGTGTGGTTGTCTAGTCCTTTCCTAGTTCTACCTTCCCCCGTCCTTACCAATCCCTTACCTACCCGTTACCTAGTACTTACCCCAATTCTTGCCCGTCACCTTCTTCAACACTATCTTCAAGAGTTCGGCCTCCTCATTCGATTTATAGTTGCGATTGTTCAATTTGATTATCTCAGCCGATGTTTCCTTCTTGATCTTTGCCAACGCCTTCTCATGCTTTTCCTTCATTTCTGCCATTTTCTGCTCGTACTCCGACTTCATTTGCAGCTGTCCCTTCTCATTCTCCTCCTCCATTTCTGCCGTTTTTTTCTTGAACTCTGACTCCATATTTGACATACTCTTGTTAACCATTTCCCTGTAGTGCTCATCCTCTTCCTTTTGTTTTAAAATATCTTCTAGCACCTCATTCTTCCAGCTCTCGTCCGATTTCGTACTGCTCACCAGAAACATAATGCGTCTCTTGAAAGCTTCATTCTCATTTTTCAAGCGGGTGTTCTCTTCGGACATGGACTTTTCCTCGACGGGCTCCATGTCGCTCGACATCATCGACTCCTTGATCTGTTGGGTCTTCTCAACGCATTTGAATTCTGAGCTAGTCTCGTCCTCGAGCCCTTTGTCTCTCTCGATCATGAACGTCTCGTTTTCAACCAACTCGATCTTGACGTTCTTCATCTTGCTCTTTTCCTGGGACAATGCGGCCAAAGCGGCACTCTGTCCATCTTCCAGCTCCACAATTTTCTTGATCATGGCTTGTTTCTCTTGGGCTGATTCTGCTTCTAGCTCCTTGAATTTGTTGTCCATCATCATCATATCCTGTGACCTCTCAGCTTTTTCCTTGATCGCTTCCTCATTCAAGGCAGCTTCATTCAGCTTGAGCACTTCAATCTCAGTCGTCAACTTCGTCTTCTCCTTCACTTTTTCTTCCTCCAAGGTTTTTTGTCCAGATTCTAGATCTTGGATTTTTTTGATCATCTGTTCCTTCTCAACTTCCGAGGTCTCATTTTTAGCTTCCAGATTCTTGAGCTGGTTCTCCAATGCTGCTGTCTTCAGTGCCCATTTTCCTTCCAGCTCCTTCTTTTTAGCATCCATCTCCTTTTTCTCCTGCGTCCACTCGGTCTTCTCCTGCTCTCTTTTTTGCTCCAAAGTGTTCAAACCTTCATTAAGCTGTCCGATCTGCAGTTCCTTCCCCATTTTCTCCTCCACCAAACTCTTCTTCTCTTTCTTCAATTTCGCAATTTCCGAGTCTCGATTCATTATTTCTTGCTTGAGGTCCGCTTTCTCCGTTTCCTGGATATTCAATTTTTCCTCCAAGTTTTCAATTTTCCAGTCCTGAAGGATTTTCTCCTCCTTCATATTTTTCTTTTCTTCCCTCCAAAGCTTCTCTTCCCTTTTCATCTCTACCATGCGGACTTCTTTTTCCTCCATCTTCTCTCTCGAATCGTTCAGTACTTTCAAGAGCATATCCGCATATCTTTCAAGATATGCTCGGTTCCACTGCACGTCTCCGAGCGTTTCATCGCATATTTCAAAAGCTCTCGTCAATTCGCCAATTCGCTGCTGCAACTTGTCGTTTCTGGATCTCTCCTGTACCAATTCTTCAGATACTTGCTCCAATTCTGCAAATTATTCTCTTTTAATTTATTAGTTCTTTTTGCAATCAGCGAAGATCAAAAGATCAACTTACTCTGAACTTGTTCGTTGAGCTCTTTGATGGATTTCTGGAGTTGCGCATCTTTCTCCACGAGCTGGGCAATTTCTTCCTTACAAATGACAAGTTCCGAGTTGGCGGCTGTAAAATTTTCTTATGCATGGTGAAGATTTATACAAATACAACAACAAATAGAAAAAATCCAGCATACCTTCGATTTCCTCGTTTGTTGTCGCCTGGAGACTGGCCAGTTTCTTCTTGAATTCTGAAAAAAACATTGATTTTTTAAATGCACTGATAGTCGAACCTTGCAGTTTAAAGGTTTTTTAACTGTGCTCTTAGCTGTCAGCGCTTGACAACTGATTTTTTGAAAAAATCTTTAATTTTGAGACTGTATACTGTAGTTACATTGTAGGAGTACACCTGAACGGCCACCTGTCCAACTCGTGTCAACTCTTACAATCAGGTTTTTTTCCCTCATGATCAAATTTTAATAAGTTGTAAAATTGTCTAAAAACGGGTGCATTTAGTGTTTTTCAAACGCGCGCGCTGGCAGTTGAATTTCGTTGTTTCACCGTCTCTGCGTCTCCACACTCGCTTACACTCTATCAACTGTGTTCGTGGCGAGACCCGACTTGCAAGCCCACTGTCAGTGCTTAAAAACAGGTTTTTTTGAAAAAAAAACGGTTCATTTTAACACTGTACTGTAGTTACAGCGTGGAAGTACACCTGAACGGCCACCTGTCCAACTCGCCTCAACTCTCAGGTTCCCTTATAGTTTTCCTTTAATAAGTTGTGATTTTGTCTAAAATGAGATTTCCTCCCTCTGCACGGAAGCGCATTTCAGATGGATGGTACTCCAAGTGAGTCAGAGCCCAATTTGTTATTTTTCTACACACTCCTCAACTAAAAGA
Source organism: Caenorhabditis sp. 39 LS-2015 (assembly GCA_900536345.3). Taxonomy (NCBI): domain Eukaryota; kingdom Metazoa; phylum Nematoda; class Chromadorea; order Rhabditida; family Rhabditidae; genus Caenorhabditis; species Caenorhabditis waitukubuli. Next base: position 53,754 of record LR563670.1, on the reverse strand, counting down.
ACAGATCGTCCACAAGAACTTTACAGATTTCAAAATAGTAAATATCCCTGAGTCAGAATTGTTATTCAAAAAAAAACCCCCAGCCGACCGTCCGAAAAAAAACAATCAAAATGTTATTCGCAGGCCGTCGTTGAGTCAAAAAGGTTGACCCTTACATTTACAATTAAGCACCCATAAGCTACAAAGTCTCAAAACTTGGAATCCGTGATCAGGAACATATCAATCAATATAAGAAAAAAAACAAATCCAACCCACCTTCTATTTCCTTTTGGGCTGCTTGACGAAGCTCGCTTTCCTTGTTTGCAGTCTTCAACGCACTTTCCATTTGTGTTTTGTATTCTGAAATATTGATGCAGTGGTATGGTGGTGGATTTCTAACGTCTCTGCGTCTCTAGCAGCGCTCACACTCTTTCAACTGTGCAGCCATAATCAACCTTTGATAGGTAGTGAAATTGGACCTGTACGTAACTCAAATCAGGACAAATACGGTTATCGCGACCCGGCACTTTCAAGAACCTTCTCAGAACTTTACCTCCTTCCTCATACTTGGAAAATAAACAAGCAACTCACTTTGTAAATCTCTTTTAGCGATTTCCACGGACTCCCTCATCTGATGATTCTCGCCAAAAACTTCACGCCATTTAATCCGCAGATCGTCTGATTCAACTTGTTTTTCTGGAAAAAATGATCAAATTGTTGTTGGCAGAATGCTCCAAAACAACAATTCTAAGCTCCGCCCATTTTAGCATATAGCTTGCGTCTAAATTTAATTAATAAGCAAAGCTATGCAAAAACCCCACAAAATCAGAATTACCTTTGTTCAATGCTTCGACATTTTCCAATTCGTTCTGTTTCGACGTTAACGCCCTCAACGCGTCTGAAAATTTTATTCAGTAATTTTTAATAATTAATATTTTCTGTTAATCAAGCGCATTTCGATCAAATGCATTACATTACCTTGAGCTTCTCTTTCGGCAGTTAGACGGAGCCCATGTTCCTGGGCAAGTTGCGCCTTGAGATCTGAAAATTGATCTTGTGGTTGATATTTTTTGTCTGGCTGAGAAGTGCAGTCTGGGGGGTTTGCAAATGTTCGTGGTGAGACCCCGGCCTAGAGCTGATGTTTCACAAGGGAACCGTTTGAGGTCGGGCTTTTAGAATTGGCTGAAATTTTGCACAGAGGTAGCTGATGTCATAAGAAACAACTCTTCAGTTGGAAATTTTTGCTAAAGAGGCCTGTGAGCCGAGATATTTTGCTCAAAAGCTCAAAAAATGGTGCTCCCAGACCTAAAAATCAGCTTTATTCGATGCCTGGAGGCCGCACGGCGGTCCGTTTTGACTGTAATTACCCTAAAAACCTTCGTTTCATCATAGGAACACATTTTCCAACATTTGAAAAAAAAAATTTTTTTCGTTTTTTTCACCCTGTGGATGAGTGTCCAAAAAATGAAACATTTCAAAAAAAAAAAATTTTTTGTTGGAAAATCGAAAATTGTTTTTGGGGTTTCCCAATAATAAAAAAAATTGGAAATTTATTTTTTTTTCGTTTGGAGGCAGCTTTTTGATTCTTGCAAGAAAAAAAAATGAAAAAAAAGGTACGGGAGTCGAACCCACACCCTCCGCATAGAACCCGTGCATGCAACCCACTCGGCCGCTCAACCGATGTCGCAGTGGCGAACGGAATGAATAGAGATTCGCGCAGTTATCACTCCCGGGGTTTGGGGCGGGACAACATTGTCCCCCATGTTAAAAAATGAAAATTTGGGTCAAAACTTTGGAGCAAAATATCTCGGCTCACAGACCTCTTTAGCAAAAATTTCCAACTGAAGAGTTGATTCTTATGACATCAGCTACCTCTGCGCAAAATTATAGAAAATTTTAAAAGCCCGACCTAAAACGGTTCCCTTGTCACGTTGAAAAATGGCAAGCTGATTGTGAGAACAGTCAGTGTTTCAAGAGAAAATAACAAACAGAATTTACAGTACCGGACAAAAAGATATCATATTTTGGTTTTGTGATGTTTCTGTGAAAAATCAGTTTCTGTTTAATGAGAAGAGATATTGAAAAAGTGTCAACTACAAAGTTGCGTGGAATTTCAAGGGCTACAACTTTGTAGTTTACAACTTTTTGATACCTCTTACCATTCCGGAGATAGAAATGGTAGAAAAACTTCATAGTGCACCAAAATATGATATCTTTTTGTCCGGTACTGTAGCAAAAAAAGACCAAAAAATAAAATTGCATACCTCGGACCGCTGTTTCAACATTTCGCAATTGCTGATCTTTCGCGTCGCAGTGCACCTTGAGCTCTGAAAAATCAATAATATACTTGATTTTTTTTTTCCAAAAATAGTCTACTGTGGTAACTATGTTTTTGGGGAGACCCGATGGACCCTCGCAAGCACAAAGAAAAACGGTTCATTTTAACACTGTATACTGTAGTTACATTGTGGGAGTACACTCAAACGGCCACCTTTTCTTACACTCTCTCATCTATGTTCGTGGCAAAACTGGCTTGGGCACAACAGTCAGTTTGAGCATCAAATGAGAAGCGAAATTTAACGGAAGAAAACAAAAACAAAACGAATCAAAATCAATACCTTGGGCCGCTTTTTCGGCATATTGCCGTAGCCTGTACTCGTTGCCACATTTGGCTTGGGAATCTGAAAAAAAATGAATAAACCGGTGACTATTCTAAATATCCTGTGTTTTGAAGCTTGGCCGTTCACGGTTCTCCCGGGTCACGCAAGCTAAATTCAACGAAACCAAACCAAAAAAATGAAAATTACCTCTTGCTGCTGCTTCGGCACTTTGCAGTAGCTCGCCAATGGTTCTCGCTGCCCTCGCCTGTGCTGAATCGGAAGCTGCAAAATGGCAAAACTTCATAGAACGAAAAATCGAGTACAATTAACCTCCGATCTTGGCCATTGCAACGTGATAAAAATAATTAATCTTGTTCTTTTCTTGAACAAGAATAGCATAGAGAGCCTGATCCTTCTCGGCTCCAAATTCTGAAAAATTAGGTATAAATCGAGTTCAAAAAATGCATGAGCTCACTTCTCGAAAAAGCTGCGAAGACTCGCTCCACCCATTCTATGGACGCTGAAATCGATAATGCTCATACCGTATGACCAATTGTAAGGGCTAACTCACCTTTCTCAATTTGCTGTGGTATTTGGTTTGGGGAAAGTGGCAGATTTGGGTACTGGTATGGAGCGAAGAAGGGTGTGGGTATGTAGGGGAGAAGGGGTTGTTGGTTGCTGTACTGGAACTGTTGGGAGACGTATGGAAGGATTTGCTGCCCGGTTTCGTGGAGTTGGGGGGCTGAAATGGTTAAGTTTAGAAGGTGGGGATAGGGAGCGTAGCGGCTTAGGGGGCTAGGAGCCTAGGAGTCTGGGAGTCTAGTAACCTGAAACGCTAGGACCTTAAGAGCCTGAAAGGTAGGATTAGGAGTAGGATTAGGAGAGAAACTATGCTAGGACTAATTGTAAATCAGATCTGGGCAAGGCACAGCTCAGGCCGCATGTACCATATACCCTATCACCTGCTCAAAACCATGATAAAATTACGTACCAGCTGGGCCTCCTTCCAGGTGCCCGATCATAATTTGAACTTGTTTGAGGTAGTTGAGGACACTGAGGTAGTCGGTTGGTTGGAACTGAGATCTGGAAACCGAGAAAAAATTAGAACTAAAGAGCATAAAAGAGGGATACAAGCAAGATGAAAAACACGAAAAATGACTCCCGAAGAATACGAGGCGCCGCTCACGGCTCGGCGGCAGGGAAAAGGGCGGGACTGACGAATGGGGAGGGGTGAGTGGCTCCGCCCATAAAGTGGGCATGGTAAGTGTAAGAGTATCGAGGTGCATAGGAAAGAGGAAAGTGATCAGAAGCAAGCAAAAAAGGTTTTAAAAAAAGTAGAGAAGAAAAAAAATATGAGAAATAAAAAAAAATAATTTGAAAAAATAAAAAAAAGGAGAAAAATAAAAATAGAGAAAATGAGGAGAATGTTGGAAAAATTAAAAATTTGAAAAATCGGAAAATTGAAAAATTTGAAAAATTCGAAAAAGTGAAAGAATTGAAAAATTTGAAAAAAATTAGAAAATAAAATGCAGGATTTCAAATTTTTTTTTTTTTAAATTGAAGAAATGAGTAAATTGAGTGAAAATTGAACATTTTTAAATAAAAAAAAATCAACAAAAAATCAATAACACAATAAGATATTCACAGAGTTGAAAACTCAGTCATAAAATGAACCAAACCAAAAAAAACCAAAAATAAATATAAACTTTATCAAGAAAAAAAATCTGTCAACGACTTATATACGACCGACAGTACTACATGGTATAGTTATGGGTAAAAATTTGACTTCCGTCCATCACTGGTAACTAGTAAATACTTAAAAATAGATACTTATGTATGTAGGCAAATAAAAAAAAATATATAAAAAATGACACTCTGGGGAAAGGAAACAGATCGACAACTGGGAGAGAGAGAGAGATCGTTAGTATTAAAACGAGGAAAACTCAAGGGAAATAATGGAAATAACAGATCGAGAACTGGGAGAGATCTTCAATATCAGCATAAGGAATCTGGAGATTAAAAAAAAATATAAAAAATAGGAGAAAAAGGTCAACCATTTGGGGAGATCTTCAGTATCTCTGGGGAAAAAACAGATCGACAATTGGGATAGTGAGAGATCGTTAGTATCATGTAAAACAAGGAAAACTCTGGGGAAAAAATGAAAAAAAAAGTGGAAAAAACAGATCGACAACCAATTGGGAGAGATCTTCAGTATCAGCATAAGGAGTTTGGAGATAAACAACAGAAAAAAAAACAGAAAAAAACCTTTCAGTAATTGAGGAAATCCAAAATTTTAGGTCCTCCGTCTTCTTCCGTTTTTGGCCGTTTCGTGGATCCTGAAATAAGAAGAGATAGGTTAGTCCTTACCTAGTCCTTCCCCAGACCCCACTCACCTTTTCAACTTCTTCTCTTCGTCTTCCTCCCCTTCTGCCTCTTCTCCTCCTTCCAATCCTTATCCTTCTCATCCTCCTCATCCTCCTCCTTTTCCTCCTCTTCCTCCTCTTCCTCCTCCCACTCCTCCACCATCTTCGGCTTCTTCTCCTCCTTCTTCACCTCCTTCTTCATCTCCTTCTTCTCCTTCTTCAGTGCCTTCTCTTTTTCCTTTTTCGGCATCTTCCCATAAACCAGCTCCGTCTTGAGCGTTTCGTTCAGCTTCATCAAACTCTCATTATACTCATTGACCTGTGTGTTTTCTTCCTTTAGATTTGCCATGGTAGCATTGTTCGATTGTAAGTTCTTATTCAACTCTTCCTCCTTCATCTCCCACGCTTTCTCCTTCTCCCCAAACTTCTTCTCCTTCTCCGCCATCTCTTGATTCTTTACCATAATGGCGTTGTTTAGGTTTGCCACAGTGGCATTCAAAATTTTGATATCAGAATTTTTTTTGCCCTCCAGCGCTTGAAAGGAGGCCTTTTGCAATCGTAATACCCGATTCAACTCGTCCACCGTCTGCTCCAACGCCTTCTCCTTCTCCTTGTGCTCTATGATGTTCTGCTTAAACTCCTTATTCTCCGCCGTGAGCTTTATATTATCCTGGTTGAGCACACTGACAGTAAGCTCCCAACTTGCTATCTCTTTTTCCTCCCAATACCGCTGAGCCATAAGCTTTTCATTTTTGTCTCGATAAACTGAAAAATCAATGGATACCTATAAATAGAGATCAAAAGATCAAAAGATCAACTGATCAACCCACCAGCCAACTGGAAATTCATCCTGTGATGTTCTTTCTGAGCCAAATAGTCTTTCTCAAACTGAAAACGCTGCTCCGTGTCATTCCAGATCAGACCATGGACATTGTCGTTTTGAACTGGAAGGAATCAATAATTCATCTCTGATTGGCTACGCCCACCTCAACTTACCTGGTGGCATTTGGAGGTTAGCAAGCCACTGTCTTTGAAGGAGTTGAAGAATTGACGATGGGACGGTTGTAGGGATCATGGGGGTGCTGTTCGGAGGAGTTGGGAGTGCTGGAATGAGTTGGAAGGTTGCAAAAGAGCCTAGAGTACCATATAAGATGGGCTCATTTTAGAAAACCATAATGACCTTCCGTAATGCACCATGTCACTCAAATTCTCGGCTCTTTGTGAAAAGTGTAAATTTTCCGGTTCCTCGTCCTTCAAGATCAGGCCAATGATATGGAATATGGTGCATGGAGGCGAACAGCGGAGGCTAGGGACCTAGAACCTTCTAGAACCTTCTACAACACTTCTCCAGCTAATTTCCTATTCAAAATTGCCAAAATCTCCCAAATTCACCCCTTTTCCATTGAATATGGGACATTTTGGACGAGGAAGTGGCAAATTGACCCTAAAGGCTCGATTGACAACATGGTGCATCACGGGTTACCACAGGTACACCATATGGTCCTCCTCCGTATGGTACACCTCGCTCTCCGCAGTGAAGGCATCCGCATCTAACCTGTTTCAGCTCTATGCCCCTCTAGAACATTTCCCCATCTGACATGTACATGCCTCTGTCTATTTTAAACTCAAAATTCGTTGGTGACGATAAAGGTGACATTTCAAACCATAAAGGTGTCCCTAATGAATAGCAATTATGCTTGGCTCTGAGCGCACGCTCTCGAGGAATTGTTTACCGCGGGTTGTCAAGTGATCAGGAGGGGGGGGAAACGTGATTCTGATTCTGGGAAAAGAAATGGAAGGGGTTGAAGGGGATGAAGGGGTGGGAATCTAGAAGTCACGAAAGTCGAAGAAACGAGAAAGATCGTGAGAAACGAAGCGGCATCTACATACAAATGACTAACTCAATATATGGGTAAAGCTGCATCCCGTGTGCCGAGAATGTGTGTGCTGACAATGAGGATAGTGTACCATGCTGAGGATGAAGATGGTGTACCATATCATGCTGAGGATGGTGTACCATATCACGCAGATGATGAAGAGGATGAAGATAGAACGGAATTAATGAAAAATGAAGCCTAATAGAAGCCTAGGACCATAACCTAGAAACGCCAGTTGTTAAGGACTGCTGGTTGTGAGGACCTTTGCTGTCCAGATAGTTTTGTCGAGTTCAAGGGCAGAAATAAGAGCTTAGAAGCCTAAAAAGACTTTAGATATGCTTGGGTCAACAATTAACCAGGCCTATACTTGACAATTAGATTTTCATTCTATTATGTAGAGAAGAACCGAGTCAGACGTCTACCAGCAACGATTTCCTAATGCTAACAAGGATGACTTATGGTCAGGAGAGTTTTGATATGTGCTATCCATTATAATACAAGCTTAGGAGCCTAACCTAACATAAGTCTAGGTACCATATACCCGATCATCCCGAAAATCGAACTCCATCAAGATAAACCAACGTACCAGCGGCAGTGACTCCTTCAAATAGTTGCCCGGACATGTTCCCAGATGAGGTAGACAAGTTGAGGTAGTAGTTGGAGTTTGGAGTTTCTGGTCTGAAGAAAATGATTAATCAAAAACATACAAAAAATGGACACAGAGGAAATAAATTGAACGTTGAAACATGAAAGGAAGACCGCTCCTGCAATTACCATCTGCTAGCTATGTACCTCTACCCCCTCTCAATCTCCCTACCGATGATTGCGTAACTGTAAGAACGGTAACTGATGGGATGGTATGGTCCGCCTATTAAAGGTTTAAGGGACATAATATGTAGTCAATGAAGTGTGAGAAATGGGATTAGGGTGATTCAAATTGATGGAGAAATCGAGATAAGGTTGATAAAAGACTATGGGCACGAGGATGGGATTAGGGTGGATAAAAAGGTCAAAATGCTAGGATAGAAACCCTAGAAAGCCTTGCAACTATGGAAGCCTTACAACTAGAAATTTAAAAATAGAAGAATACGACACAAATTTTGATATGAGAAAGGCGAAATTGAGGAAAGTCGAAAAAAGTTGAGAAAAAAAATATTTTTTTTGAAATGGAAATTTTTTTTTTCAAAAAACGTTGAATAGAGAAATACGACACGAATTTCAATAGTTTTAATAACATAAGGACAAAATTGAAAAAAATAAAAAAATTGAAAAAATCACAAAATATAGGTATATCGGTAGGTATGGATTTCAAACCAAATAAATTATATTAACCAAAAAAACACTTTTTTGAAAATTAATTTATTTAAATGAAGCATAAACATAAAGCATACATAAATAAATAACAAAAGCAAAAAATGCAACAAAAAAAAATTAACTAACAGGGCTAGGCTCTTCTACGTTTCTTACCAGTGACCTCGCATTGGTTTTGTTTATATTCATCTAAATAAAGAGAAATTTTAAAAGAAATTTTTAAGTATCTATTTTCAAGATGGTACTCCCAAAAAAATTGTCGAGGCAGAGCGAAGAGCCGTAGCAGCAAAAGCAACTGACAATGAATGTTGCTTTTTGAGGACGCCCCGCCTCCTCGTAGTCGCAGGGCAGTCCTGCTGCTCGCCTTCGCCCCGCCCACAAGAACATTTTCAGGGCTAATCCGGCAATGTTTATTGTCCAAAGTACCTCTAGAAAGGAGCGTAGAGGTGTCCAAAGTTGCGAAATTTCGTTGATATAAAAAAAACGGTACGCGGCGTTGTTAACCGTAGAACAATTTGACAAAGTGGTGTTATGAGAGACCCAGACATCTACGAAACAGCAACTTCTACTATCTCTATAAAGTTTTGCAACACTATGAACACTTTAACGCACACATATAGAGGTACTTTGGATAAGGCATTAAGGAAAAGAGAAAAGACGGTAAATTGTCTAGTGAATTGGGGTGACCCTGGCAGCCGCGAGTTTGAGTCCTTGCCTCAACCTCTTTCCAGGTTCACTCACAATCAGCCTCACAATCATGAATCCGTCTACAAAATGGTATCGGTCACTAACTATCCCTGGCCAAGAATACAGATATAGCCACCAAGTGTCTTCAGATCTTGCGATCCCTGATGGGCTATTCAAATTGCTTCGATATTACGGAAAACGCAATAATTTCACTGAGAAGCGTGACTCACCTTCCCATCTTTTTATCCAAAGTTTCAAGTTCCTCTTCAAGCACTCTTTTCCCTTCTCCAATTGGAGAATGTAAACGACCCGTGCGTGTCTGGACATTCCTAAAAAATGGAACAATATTCAATTTTTTTTAAAACTACATACCAAGTAAACGCCTCGGATCTGAGCACACATCGTCTTCAATTTCATCCATATACACGAATTTCCAGAACTTTCGAACTTGTTCCATTTCTGTGAGTTCTTTAGTGGGTTGGACGGGTTTTGGTGCTTCTGGAACTTCTGGAGCTTCTGGAGCTCCTTGACCACGTTGAAAGTCTTCGAAACTCTCCAAATGGTACTCTTCAGTGCCTCGACCCGCTTCTATCGCGATTCTGTTAATTTCCTCCGATAGTTTGGCGTTTTGGTCGGTCAATTCTGAAATTTTTTTTGTGATAAAAATTGAATTCTTTCTTGTTTTTCTAAAAACCTAAAATCTGCGAATTTTGAAGTTGACACGCTTCTTCCAGATACCCCCTTTGACGGCGATTGTTTTCGACGGCTAGAATTAAAAATTTTAGTTTTTTTTATTTTTAAGAATAAAATTGATTACCTTCTTTCATATTGGACAACTTGTTTTCTAGATCTAAAAATTTAAAAAAAAATTAAATTTTTTTTTTTTGGAAAATTTAACTAACCTTCTTCTCTAATCTTTCGCATGTTCCTGATTAATTCAAGTCCTCTACTTTTCAATTTTTCAGCTTCTAGATCTGAAAAAAAAACAAAAAAACTTGAGTTTAGACATATCTGACCCAATCCTTGCCTAAGCCTGGGGCAAGACTGACCTAGTCCTTGCCTAAGCCTATTTTAGCAATTTTTTTGAGTTTTAAGTCAAGTCTGACAATTTTTCGGCATGCTAATGTTAAAAAGCTTCGACCTGTTTTACCTATGCCTTGCCTAAGCCTGACTTAGTCCTTATCTAGGTGTTTTGTCTCATATCTCATGAACTTTACGAGATATCAAAAAATTGTCAACTAATAATTTGTAGCCCTTAACATTCTGCGTATTTGTTCAGTAAACCATTTTTCAATATCTCTTACGATTCCTGAGATACGCAGCAAAATTCCTTACCTTCCTCTGAAATCTTCAATTTCCCACTGACATCATTCTTCTCACGAATCAATCTGCCAATTGTGACTTGAGCTTGCTTTTGAATGTATTTTAATGCTAGAAAAGGAATTTCAATTTGGCTGCGTACATTGAATACTCAGGCAACACAACACTAACCATTAAAATGTTCCTCGTTAGCCTGTTCGAGACGATTTTTCAACTGTTCGTTTTTCAATTTTTCCTGTTCCAAAAGACTCCTTAAATTGAGGTTTTCTGAACAAAAAGTGATTCAGAAAACATTTATATCGGAAAAATACCTTGACACGTCATAAACAGCAAATAGGAGAATTTGAAGAAGAAAATCGGTGACATGACTGAAAATTTTTCAAAATTTAAACTTTTTTCTGAAATTTTTTGATTCCCCATGTTCTCCCGATCATTTTGACTTAAAATCGACCAGATTCCGTGAAAATTGAGCAATTTGGTGTTTGCATACTTTCCAACCTACAGTAACCCGCCGAGATACACCAGACCTTACGACAACTTGCGTACCGGGTTGAAATCGATCGATATTGGTATCGATCGATACAGAATTTCACGGGGAACTTAAATATAACAGTCTTGAACCAAAATTTCAACATTCCAACTTATCAGTAACCTAAGAAAACTGTTTTTTCAAAAAACCTTAAGTTTCATAATTTTTTCTGTTTTCCCATCTTTTCCTGATCAATTTGACCTGAAAATAAGCTAAATTGTATCAAAATTGAGCGATTTGGTGTTTGCATACTTTCCAACCTACAGTAACCCGCCGAGATACACCAGACCTTACGACAACTTGCGTACCGGGTTGAAATCGATCGATTCAGAATTTCATGTGGAGTTGGAATTTGACACTTTGACGGTTAGTTTTGGAATTAAACAAAATTTTCAAATACAACTCCGTAAATCTACATCATAGAGTTTCAAGTCTTAAAAGTGTTTAAAAATGATATCGCAGAGATATAGATGGACGGATATTGGATGGATTAATGGATAAGAAGGACTTATAGCAACATAGTGGATGATAAGATGATAACAAACAAAGTAAAATTCAGATACATAGCTCACCTGTACAAGCCCAGTTATCCGGGATGGCCATGGGAATGCCAATGTGCAATGTTGATGGAGGTTGACAATGAGATTGACTTTTTTTCGAAGACATGACGAGGAGGTAGATGACGTTTAGTGAGGTAGATGGGGAAATTTGAATTTGTAGACTGGAAAGTGTAAGCTTCGGTTCAAATTTTATGTTAGTTTCAATTTCAAATGAAGATACGGAAATTTTGAGTATAGGGTTACTTGGATATGGTACTCTCAACGTCCAGATGACGTATCTCATCTGAATCACTACGAAAATTTGGAAACATGTTGTTAGACCCCTCCACTATTTCCTGTTCGAATCTGAAGTTAAACGGTCAATTTTTAGTGGAGTTATAGCGATTTCAAGTATAGAGCTATTTGAATATGGTACTCTCAACTTCCAGATGCCGTCCCTCATCTGAATCTCAACCAATCACTTCAAAATTTTTAACACATATTTCTAATCTCGTTAACTATCTCCTGTCCAATTCTAACCTCAAACGGACAATTTCTAGCAAAGTTATAGCGATTTCGAGTATAGAGCTATGTATTTGAATATGGTACTCTCCACTTCCAGATAACGTATCTCATCTGAATTTCTACGTATCATCACAAAAATTTGGAATCTTGTTACTAGGCCCCTCCACTATCTCCTGTCCAAACCAGACCTCAATTGGACAATTTCTAGTGGAGTTATACCGATTTCAAATATATAAAGCTATTTGGACATGGTACTCTAACTTCCAGACGACGTACCTCATCTGATTCTCAACCAATCTTTTCAAAAATTTTAACGCATGCTACTGAGCTCCTCAACTATCTCCTACTCAAATCCGACCTCAATTGGACAATTTCTAGTGGAGTTATAGCGATTTCAAATATATAGAGCTCTTTGGACATGGTACTCTCAACTTCCAGATTTCATACCTCATCTGAACTTTAACCAATCACTTTGAAAATTTTAACACATATTACCAAGCTCCTCAACTATCTCCTACTCAAATCCGACCTCAATTGAACAATTTCTAGTGAACTTATAGCATGGCATGCCCATTTCAAATTATATTATTTCAACACCCCAAAACTCAATTACCCAAATCGCCATTTATATGTATGTATGCAATTATGTGTATTATAATAAACGGTGCAATTTGAAACAAAGCGGAACGGGCGGTAAGATGAACGTGATTAGGTGAGGTGAACGGAAGAAGAAGAAGAAGAAGAGGCAGATGGTACGGGGCAGGTGACACTATCTCCAGGATCTTCAGGTGCATAGGTGTATTAGGAGTATCTAATTGTCCCAAATTGTGAAGGAAGGAGGCCGCTTTTGATGGTACCGAAAGGCGATAATTGTAGCTCTAGGCTCCGCCCCTTTTTCAAATGCAACCTGACCCTCTACGAAACCCAAGGATAAGGGGGCGCAAAAAAAACCCTAAAAGCTCACACACAAATCGATTCGATGAAGGTTTCGTTTCGTTGGGGTTGGACTGGACACGGTTGTCACGACAACAAGAGAGGATTTGTTCTAGATTCACACTCACAAACACTCAAGCACACACACAGCCCTTATATGATAATCCGGGCGAGAGCACTCTCTCGCGCGCGCGCGCGCGCGGCCCCCCTTCTCCTCCTTCCCTCCCAGATTCTCTCACCGCGGAGGCTAGAGGTGGCCGGCAGAAGGATGGCAGAAGGCCGGGGCAACGGGTATAAGTCCATGGAGCCTGGCATCACCTGACATAGGGATCAGAAGCGGGCGACGACGATGAGGAGGAGGAGGAGGAGGGGAAGGGGCTTAACGGAGCTGTTGAAATAGAGGAAATTGAGGGGGTCTGGGGATCTGGTCGTGGAGGTATGACGTGGGTGGTCCTGGGGCAAGCCTTGTCTAGTTCTGGGGCAAGCCTTACCTAATCCTGATCTTCACCTATCTTAGCAAAGCTTTCCACTCTCCAAAGTCATATCCTTGGGAATGTTCTAGCCTTGCCTAATCCTTCCGCAACCCTTATTTAGTCCTGGTGCAAGGTTAATCTAGTCCTGGGGCAAGCCTTGTCTAGTCCTAGGGCAAGCCTTATCTAGTCCTGGGGCAAGTTTTGTCTAGTCCTGGGCCAAACCTTACCTAATCCTGATCTTCACCTAACTTCCTTCGCATGGCTCTCCACTCTCCAAAGTCATATCCTTGACCATGCCTGAGCTAACCCTTGTCTAGTACTGCCCTATACCTAGGCTTTTCTAAGGCACGTCTGACTCAGTCTTGCCTAGTCCTGGGGCAAACCTTGCCTAATCCTGGTCTATGCCTAACTTAACGCTGTTTATGGCTTTTTGACGGAATCATGGCTCTTGACGTGACAAAATTGGAAATTGGAAAAAATTGGAGCCTGAAGCCACCTGACATAGGGGATCAGAAGCAGTCGACGATGAGGAGGGGGGCTTAGCAGAGGTAGGAATGGAAATAGCGGAAATTGAGGGGTCGGGGGATCTTTTGAGACTGGTCATTTTGCAATCACAACTCTTTGGAGTTCTTGACGGTTTCGAAGTGTCGGGGGTTCCATTTTTTTGAGGTTCTTGAGGTCTTGATGATTTCGAAACATCAAGATTTTACATAGTCTTTGACTAGTCCTGGGGCAAGCGTTACCTACTTCTGGTCTATGCCTAACAAGGTTCTCTAATTGTAAATGAGGGCATGCCTAAGCTAGGCCTTGCCCAAGCCTTCCCTAACCCTTACCGAGTCCTGGGAGACGTCTAACCTAACAAAAACTCTTCAGGATTATGGCTTTTGACGTGGGAAAGTTGAGCATGGGAAAAGTGAGACCTAGAGCCATCACCTGACATGGGGGATCAGAAGTGGTCAACGAAGAAGGGGAAAGGGGCTTAACGGAAAGGTTAAAATAACGGAAATTGGAGGTTGGGGGATTTTGACATTCTATTGGTCGTTTCTAGCTTCAGTCATTCGTAAGATAAGCTAGAAAAGGCCTAAGCTATGCCTTGCCTAGTCCTGGGGCAATCCTTACCTAAGCCTGAGGCAAGCCTGACATACTTCTGGCCTATGTCTAGACTCTCCCGAGGCATTTCAGACCAAACTTTACCCAAGCCTGACTCAATCCTGACCTAGTCCTGGGGCAAGCCAGGTCGATGTCTAGGCTCTCTTGAGGCATGTCTTGCCCTAGCCTAACTCAATCCTGGCTTAGTCCTGAGGCAAGCCTTGCCTACGTGCTAACAATAGAAATACGTGTCCATCGAGCCATCACCTGACATGGGGATCAGAAGCGGGGACGACGAGAAAGGGATAAGGAGATTAACGGAGGTTGGGAAGTTGAAATAGCGGAAACTGAGGGGTCGGGGATTTTTGGAAACTGGCATTTCGTTACTAAAGGCTTTCTATTTTTTAAGCTCTAGATGGTGTCGAAATGTCACAAAAAAGATAGAAAATTGGTTACCTGTCAACTCAGCAATCCTTGTCTAGTCCTGGGGGAAACCTGACCTAATCCTTGCCTAGTCCGGGGGCAAGCCTGACCAAGTCCTGGCCCTGAAATTGAATGATTAGCACCATAATTAGATTTGCGAAAAACTCGACAAACCTATGCAAAATCATGCCTTGCCTAGTCCTGGGGCAAGCCTGACTCACTCCTGTCTCTGAAATACAATGGAAAACAGCATAAATAGAAGTCCTAACAACTCGACAAACCTATGCGAAATCATGTCTGACCCAATCCTTGTCTAGTCCTGGGGTAAGCCTTACCTAAGCCTGACGCAGTCCTAGATGAGTTCTGGGGCAGGCAGGCACCTTACCCAAGCCGGGTCTATGTCCAGGCTCTCCAGAATCCAGAATCATGTCATCCATGACTTACAATTAGTCCTGGACATGCCTTACCCAAGCCTTGCCCAGTCCTGGAGCAAGCCTTGCCTACACCTCGTACATGGTGCATCCGCCTAAATTGTACATATACGAATATCAGCATCAGTGAGCCGGCCAGCCGAAGCATGAAACTGCGCATTATGAGAAACGAAACGAGGCGCGAAAGGGCGAGCAATGACAGGGTTGCCGCCCGCCCCCCTAATTAAGAACTAAAAGTTGGCAGAAATTTGAGATTTTCACGCGGTGGATGCAATGTTGCCGGTGTTGTGTTGGGTTGTGTCATGCACGTTTTGAGGCGGAAAAAAGAGGGGAAAAATGTGAGGGACGAGCGAGAATCAGTGGGAATGTGCATGGGAAAATGATGAGAAGAAACAAAAAAAAACAAAAAATGAAACCTTACCTGAGCCTTGTCTAAGCCTGACTTAGTCCTTATCTACACCTTGCCTAAGTCATGCCTTACCTAATCCTTGTCTAGGCCTTGCCTTGGCCTTAGCTAGGCCTGAAACAGACCTAAATCGAGAACTTGAAACTACGACGTTTCGCAACCGAAAAAGGTGGTTTTGAAACGTTGCACTGTCAGTTGCGAAATGTCGGGGTTGCGAAACGTCGGGGTTGCGAGATGTCGGGGTTGCGAGATGTCGGAGTTGCGATATGTCGGGGTTGCGAAACGTCGGAGTTGCCAAATGTTGCGAAATGTCGGGGTTGAAATGCTGAATCACTCAGTTGCCAAACGTCGGGGAAACAAAGAAAAAACTCGAGGGTTGCAAAATATCAGTATTGCGAAATATCGGTATTGCGAAATGCTTCGGTTGTGAAATTTGAAAAGTGACATACGTCAGGATTGCGAAATGTCGGGGTTGCGAAATTTCGTATTTGCAAAGCAAAATGTCAGTATTGCGAAATACCATATTTTGGGTTGCGATACGTCGCAGCTTCAAAATGTCTTAGTTGCGAAATGTCCAAGTTGCGAAACGTCGGGGTTTCAATCAAAAATACCCAATAAACCAGAACACATAAATAACAAAAAAGAATGTCAACAACTGTTACAAATCTGTTCTTCTTCTTCTTCTTCTTTTTCTTCTCGCCGCAAGAATTCGTCCTTCTCCTCCGATTTCACCTAGGCCACGCCCATTTTGTTTTTCGCGCGCAAAATTGGGGTTCGGGTGGTCTAGACCGATTTTGGGGTTGTTGACAAGAAAAGGGTTATCAGATTATGTGTGTTTTGTGAAACTTAACTTCCGGTGGTATAGTGGCTGCGACGTTTCGCAACCAAGGGATTTTGAAATTGAAGGATGATTTCGCAATTCAACACCGACATTTCGCAACCGAGGGATTCCGAAATTTGGAGATTTCGCGTTTCGAAACCGATGTTTCGCAACCACGACGTTTCGAAACTAGGTCAATTCGCAAATTTCACATTTTTTAACCCCGACATTTTGCAACCAAAGGATTTTGTATTTCAACACCGAAATTTCGCAACTTTGACATTTCACAACCCCGACGTTTCACAACTTTGCCGTTTTACGACCCCGACGTTTCGAAACTAAAAATGTTGTAATTCAACTGCAACATTTCGCAACTTTGACATTGCTCAAGCCCGACATTTCGCAACTTTGACGTTTCGTTTCTTAACCCCGACACTTTGAAACCCCGACGTTTCGCAACTTGGAAATTTCGTTTCTCAACCACGACACTTCGAAACCCCGACACTTCGACACCCCGACATTTTGCAACTTTGACATTCCCTTTTTCAGCCCCGACACTTTGCACCCATGAAAATTCAAATTGAGAAGACTTTTTATTATTGAAAGACAAAAAACCTTGAGAACACACCAGCCAACACCGAGAAAAGTATTCAAAATTTCAAAAAAAAAAATAATTTAGAAAAAAATGGTGACATAAAAATGCGAGAAATTCATTCGACACGGTCCGTTTTCCGTCTCCTCTCCCTCAACTTGATCCATCCATTTCGCAACTGAAACTCTTGTTCTTCCATCAGCCGATCCCTCAATTCCAGCACTTCCAGCCGTCAATTATGGTCGAATTGGTCGCGTGTTGGGACTGGAAATGAAAATTGAAAAAGTAGAGTTGAAAAGTGCAGAAAATGTCATTGATTTTTGAAATGTTGACAGTTGGGTCCCGCCACGAAGCCAGGTGGCAATGCGTTAGAGAGTGAGAGAGTGAGAGCGCGGGTGGAGACGCAGAGACATAGAGAGACGCGAGAGGTCACGTTTGAACGCGTGGGTCTCGCAGCGCTAGTTTTTTTGTCAGGTTGTTATGCGCCTTTAAAACGAAACGGCATTCGGTTTCTAACGCAATTTTTTTTGATTTTTGGGTGTCTGTTTCAAAGGCGCATAACAACTTGGCGAAAAAAACTTGACTGTAGCGCTGCGAGACCCACGCGTCGCGGCTTGCTTTTTCTAGGCCATGTAGCTCATTTTCCCAGAAAACAATAATAATACCATTCATTTTCCTGGAGATTTTCACGAGTTTGAGATGAAGACGTTTTGGGTTGACGGGCACTTTTTTGACGATTTGTGGGAATGGGGAGTCGTCGAATTTGAAGAGGTAGTCGGTTAGGCCTGGAAGACGGATGGGTTTGATTGTGAGAAGGCCGACGTTTTGCAACTGGGGAAATTTGGAACGAAGACAAGACGTTTTGCAATCAGAAACTTAGTAGCTTCAAAGTTTTGCAACTACGACATTTCGCAACTGCGGTATTTTTGAACCACGACAATTTGAAATCATATAGCAACGGTTCCGAAACGTCATGGTTCCAGACAAGGACAAAGTCAAGCTTAATCAAGGACTAAATACGGTATGTCCTAGGCAAGGCTTAAACAAGGCTTGGACAACGCCTAGACAAGGATAAGGTCGGTCATATCTTGGGTAAGGCCTACACAAGGCTTAGGTAATGTGTGCTTTAGACAAGGACTAAGGAAGGATTAGGTAAGGGTTAGGTAAAGTCTAGGCAAGGCTCATACAAGAGTTAGGTAAGTCTTAGACAAGTATTAGGTAAGGCGCGTCTAAACAAACTTTTTTTTCTTTTTTCAGATTTTCCCCTCCCAACTGACCCATATCATACAATTCGTTCGAATGCCGGTCCTCCTCGATCAATTTCCTGATACTCTCACACTGTTTCTGATGGTTCATCGTGTCCTCTCGGCTCTTGGTGTTTCTCAAATTCCAGCGATTCACCGATGATTCTTTGTCTTCGCCTTTTTCTTCATTAATTCTTAAAGCTATGTATTTTCGGAGATTCTTCAATTTTTTCAGGGCATTCTTCTAGTTGAACATCCTACTGTTCGTTGATGCTTCCAGCGGCTTTTTCTGGAAGATTCTAACTACTTTTTGTAGGTTTTTTGGGGATTTTTGGGGATTTTCCCTATGATCATTGTAAATCTAAGTTTCGAATATCCAAAGCGGAAGTTGAAAAGTTGCGAAAAGTCGGGGTGGAATTGCAAATGAAAAGTGGAAAGTTGCGAAACGTCGGGGTGGGTTACAAAATGAAAACTGGAAAGTTGTGAAACGTCGGGGTGCGTTGCATATTGAAAAATTGGGAAGTTGCGAAATGTCGCGGGCACAAAATCAGACAGTTGCGAAACGTCGTGGCTTCAAAATAATGAGTTGAAAATGGCGAAACGTCGGGGTTGCAAAACGTCGGAGCCGCCAAATTAGAAATTGCAGAGCGTCACGGTTAAAAAGTGAAAATTAAGAAAGTTGCTGAACGTCGCGGTCACAAAATCGATCAGTTGCGAAACGTCGCGGTTTGAATACAAACTCCGTTGGTTGTGAAAAGTTGCGAAACGTCGGGGTGAGTTGCAAAGTGAAATTTGTAATGTTGCGAAACTTTGGATCTGCCAATGAAAAGTTGGAAATTTCGAAACGTCGTAGCTTCAAATTGAAGAGTTGCGAAACGTAGGAGGCCCCAGTTTAGAAATTGCACAAACTCACGGCCTCTTTCCTCTCTTCCAATCTGCCCATCTATTCAGACATGCTCACCTTACTACTAGCCTCCTGCCACATTCCCTCTGCCACCAATCTCCGCTTCTCCGCCTTCCTCGCCTTCGCCCTCAAGCACTGAATCTGCTCTGTCAGCTGTGCCGACTCCTTCCTTTTCCTGTTCACCTCCTCCTGAATCTCCAATTTCTTCCGCTCCAGAATCCCCTCCAGATCCGCCACCTGTCCCAGCATCCGATCCTTTTGCAGTTTCGCGTGTTCCACCCGACTCTCATCCGCATCGATCGTCTTCTGATACTCCTCCCGCTTCTCCGCCAGTGTCTTGTCGAGCTCTTCAATTTTCTCCTGCGCCGTCGTGATTCTGACCTGGAGACTCCAGAATTCCGAAGTCCTCTGCTTCCACTCCTTCTGATACTCCTCCCGTTCATCCATAAACTTCTTCGACTCGCTGTTCAGTGTCTCAAAGCACTTCTTGATCTCCTCCTCTTTTTCCTCCAGTTCCTTTCCATTTTTCTCCACATTTTTCATAAATTCCACCCTCATCATATCCAATTCCTCCTGTTTCTTCTTCATTTCTGCTCTTTCTGTGAGGAGCTTGGTCTCGACGCGAACGGCACGTTGTTCGGTTTCGTGGAGTTTTTGGCGGAGGGAGGTGATGATTTTGGGGGTTGATGGGTCTTGTGGAGGGTGACTTTTGGGACCTGGAATCATAAGGTTTTGGTTTGGAATTTGAAAATCAACAAAAAACTAGAACCCCGACGTTTCGCAACCAACCAAAAACTGTGCTAGAAGCGTCTTACGCAAGCAAAAAACCCAGTAAATCGACACTAGCCTTGAGTTGCGAAACGTCGGGGTTAGATTACACATACAATTAGGCGACTTACAGGATTTATGAACTTGATCTTGACGCTCCAAAACTGGCATTCCCATGTTTCGCATCCCTATAAAATTCGTTTGTTTTGGTAGGAAATTGGAGAATTTTGAAGGTGGGATAGCAATTTTGAAAAGTTGCGAAACGTCGGGGTACCCTAGGGGGGAGCAAGTACTCCATAAACCCACACAATATCGCGATGTTTTGAAACTAGCTTTGAGTTGCGAAACGTCGGGGTGTCGGGAAGCTGGAATTGCAGCTAGACTAGGGTCAAGTTACGAGAGTAAAATGTCACGTAAATCGACACTAGTTTTGGGTTGCGAAACGTCGGGGTAGAGGCAAATAACGAAAATAAGTACTCTGTAACCTCACACGGTAGACCGACGTTTCACAACTAGCCTAAAGTTGCGAAACGTCGGGGTATTGAAACTCGGATTCACAGCTAGATCAGAGCCGATTTACGAGAGCCAAAAACCCAGTAAATCAACACAAATTTCAAGTTGCGAAACGTCGGGGTAAAGGCAAATTACGGTAGCTAGTACTCCGTAAATTCCCACAATAGTCCGACGTTTCGCAACTAGCCTAAAGTTGCGAAACGTCGGGGTGTCTGGAAGCTGGAATAACAGCCAGACTATGCCCGGATTTACGGAGCCAAAATCCCCGTAAATCGACATTATCCTCGAGTTGCGATAGCCCGACGTTTCGCAACTATCCTCAACCAAGGATCCAGGCCGATTTACAAGAACAAAATGCTCCACATTACTCCGACGTTTCGCAACTCCCCGGGGTATCCCCGCTCAACTCACATTTCCTCTTCTTCATCGGCACCACCTTTTCCACAACCACATCAGCACTCTGCCTCCTCAAATCCACTGCTCCCTGCTGCCGCATTTCACAAAAATCCATCCTCCCCAACACTGGCGGCGGCTGCGGAATACCCGCAGCTCCAAGTACCATGTTCCTCTGAAACTGCTGCAACTGCTGATAATGCCGCATCAACTCGACGTTCTGCTGGTAGATCTGAGCACTTGCCCATCCCGGCGACAGCATGTTTTTCAAAATTGGCATGGACCCATTATGGATCGGAACCGGACGGATCACACTGATTTTTTGCGGCAAAGATTTTCGATCGTTCGATGTCAGAATGTCGTGGAAGAGTGGAGGTGTCTTTGGTTTTTGAAGTTTCGAAGCCAGCTGGGGTACCATGTTGGCGATTGCGGACAGGCTCGAGTTGGGTATTCCGGCGTTTAGAAGAGTGTCGATGTTGTAGGGGTTGGGTTTGGATTTGGCTGAAAAATGGGAGGAATTTAGGGTACGACGTTTCGCAACTTTGGATAGGGGAATTTTGAATTCAAGTTTTCGCTGTAATTGTAAATCCCGGAAAGTTTCAAGGGCTGAATGAGTTCGGGAAGCGCGACGTTTCGACGTAACTCCGACGTTTCGCAACTCTGACACTTCGCAACTAGGCCATATTGAAATTATGACACTTTTTATGACAACTAGGTCATTTTGCAACCCCGACATTTCGAAACCGCACCATTCTGTTTCGAAATCACGACATTTCGCTACTGTTAAACTGCCTAACTACGGCGTTTCGCAACTCCGACACTTTGCAACTTTCAAACTGTATAACTACAACGTTTCGCAACTCCGACACTTCGCAACTAGGTCATTTCGCAACCCCGACATTCCGCAACCATCTCAACTTCCAAAACTACCCAAAACCCATCAATTTAACCTATAATAGAACAACTGATAACCTTATCACTAACCTTTTTCTCCATCGCATGCACCATATGTATTTGTTATCATTTCCTAGTATAATCAGTGACAATACTCGACTAATCAGGCTGAAAACTAAAAAAAATAAAAAAAATAAAAAAAATATAGAAGAAACTGATAAATAAGGGAGTGATAACTGGCAAACAGTTAGTTACCAGTTTTAAATGGAAAAACAGTCGACTGATAAGGAGTGATAAGGGGATGGTTCGGCGGCAAAACGGAATTGGATTGGATTGGATTGGGAAAGAATTGCCGATTTTCGACGGGAAAAATGAAGAAAATTGAAATGGGAAAGGGATAGAACCGAAGAGAAGAGACTCTCGGTTTTGCCTTATCTTTCTTATCAGTGGCCACCCATTCGTCTCCTATCTCTCATTATTCGGTTATCAGTTTATCAGTTCTAGGGAACTGTCGATCGACTTTGTGGCGCTGAAGGTGGAAGGAGAAGGAGAAGGAGAAGGAGAACAGGGCAAAATAGAAGAGAACATCAGTTTTTGGGCGACGGAAAATGGAGTGGAAGGTGGTGGTATTGGGATAGAGAAATGGATACGGTAGTGATGATAGGAAGGTTTTATATTGAAAATTTTAAAAAAATTTAAAAAAATTGCAAAAAAAAACTAAATTTTTTTTTCGAATTTTGGAAAAATTTTGGTGTAAATTTTTTTTTCAAATTTTTAACAAAAAAATTTTTTTTTTTGCAAAATTTAATTTGTAAACTTAATTTAATGAACCCATTTTTTTTTAGAAATTTTAATGTTTTGAAATAAAAATTTTTTAATTTTTTTTTCAAAATTTATGAAAAAAATTTGAAAAAAATTTTTTTTTTGGAAAATTTCAAAAATTGTTTTTTTTTCAGTTTCTAGAAATTTCTAAATATTTTTCCTCAAAAAAACTTTATTAGAACTTAAATCTCTAGAAAATATAATAAACATTTTGTTTTTTTCATTTTGAAGAAAATTGCGTTTTTTTTTAAATTTTCAACAAAAAATGCTATTTTTCTCATTTTTGAAATTTTTTTGAAATTTTTCTAACAATAAAATGTTAAGATGGTGAGGATCACTTTCACAATTTTCAATTATTTTTTGAATATTTTTTTTCAACTTTTAATTTAATATTTGGATTTAAAAAAATTAAAAAACATAAAACATATGTACAATTAAAAAAAAATGAAATTCAGCAAAAATTTCACAAAAATTTTATTTTGTACCGTTTTTTTTTTCAAATGTTCTAAAACCCAAAAAATCTTCAAGTTTTCCTGGCCCGGAAAACTTGAAATACCTAGCAAATCCAACTATTAAGCCTAGAAAATGTGAGTCGCGCCGCGTGGGTCTCGCAACGCTACAGTCAAGTTTTTTCGCAAACATGGTATGCGCCTTTAAAACGAAACAGCGCACGGTTTTGTTTATAAAGCAATTTTTTTCATTTTGGGGTTACTGTTTAAAGGTGCATAACAACTTGCCGAAAAAGTCACGGCTTGCGTTTTCTAGGCCCAGTAGCTCAATTCGCTAAAAAACAATAATAACTCAGCAAATCTAAATTGCCTAAATTGCACAAAAAGTCTTGTTAGCCTTTTTTGTCTATACAGTCTAAACAACCTAATTTCCCCATTTACGTCACCAAACATCCGTCTCACAGTGTTCAAAAAACCACCCAAATTCTCCCCATCTCGAACCTTCTTCACTTTCTTATCAAATCCCACTTACCGATTATTTTTGTGGCAATTTCGTCGTCTAAACTAGTTTACAAACGGTAAAATGTCGTCGAATTGTGATATAATAGATTGCTAATCGAATTGAGTCGGTCGGACGGGAGGGGAAGGGAAGGGACGGCAAGCAAATCGGCAAAACGAAGAAGAAGAAAGAGAAGATGTGTTCTTCTCCACCTCGTCTCGCTTTTCAACCCCCATCGAATGGCCTTGATAACCGTTTTATCACTGCGAAAACGAAAAACGGCGAAAAAAGTGGACAGATATTGTGACAATTGGGTGAGAGTCGTTTGTCAAGCGGAGATGGAGATGGGATGGCGAATGAATGATAAGCTGCGTATTCATTTTGATAAGCAGTACCGTATCCGTATCACTATGATGGATAGAACGACCTTTTCGTCACTTTTTACATTTGGGCCGTTGTTTGTGTGGTTCGCGTCATTATAATGCGATTTTGAACAGTTTGCAGGGTGTTCGGAAGATATGTTCGGGTTTATTATTTATCATTTTTCAAATGGTACCATGACAGTTGGGCTTCAGGACAATTCGCAGCGAAACATTAATTTCACAGCGAAAAAGTTTTACTGTATTTTTTTAAAGAAAGTGTTCATTTTTTTGCAAGAGATTCAATATGTGAAGCTAATTTGATTTTTTTTGGGTATTTTAGACCTTTTTAGTTTTTTCAGTTTACTTTACATGTTAAGACATGTTTTTGTCTATTTATGCTTTTTTATTCCAATTTTTTTGAGATTTTGGCTTTTAGGATTTTTTGGGCTCGCTGAGTTTTTTTTTTTCACAGTTTTTTAGGCTTTGGGACAATTCGCAGCCGAACGTTTAATTGTCTTTTTTTCAAGAAGGTGTTTTTTTGGAAAAAAAATCATATGCGTCAAAGATATTCAAAAATCTTAAGAAAAATTATAATTTCACTGAGTTTCAGTGAAAAATAGAAAATAAGACATTTTGCAGCCGATTTTCACGTTTTTCAGGGAAATGATTATGTTTTCCGGATTATTGATGCAAATTGAATACTTTTTTCAGAATAAAGAAGGCTGCTAATTATCCCGGAGCCGTTTTTTGGAGTTTCCGAGCTTTTTGGGCTATTTATCTTGTTAAGCTTGCTTATGTTGTTTAGACGTTTTCAAACAACATAACTAACAAGTCTTTTGGATTTTATACCTTTTATTAAAATTATCGGAATGAATGAGATAAGCAAATAGTCAAATACAATTTCTGTTATTCAATGATTCCTTTCATTTTTTTAATAATAAGCGTTCAAAGTATCAAAAACGAGTAAGCATAGTCAAAAAGCAAGTAAGATATAACTGCAAGGTCAAAATGTCAAAAAAACTTGAACAATATCGTTTCTCAAATCAATTTGATCCTCATCACTGATTGTCCGACGTTTCCGGCTTTGGCTCTGGCACCAGCTCGCTTCCTGCCTCTTCCTCCAGCCACTTCTTCTTCATTTTCAGAAGCTCGTTGTCCATCTTTCCTTGGAACTCCTTCATTGCCCGCTTCTGGGCCTTCTTGCCGGACTGGACGGCAGACACTGGAAATAGATAATTTGTATGATATGTAGAATTAAAAATCCATCTCGGAAAGATAAAAAACGACTTACTCTCATCACTCGCTGATTGTGTAGCCGACGACGAAGACGACGGCTCGACGACAACGGCAGCGGTTGGCTGGACGGGGAAGACGGGATGCTCTGGAAGGAGAGAGGTGGATTTGGCTGCGTACGTGAGATATTTGGATGCGTACCTAACTTGTTCTACTGTGAGCCGAAGCGAATTTGCCTGTGCACCTTGTCTATTTAGCTGCGTATCTATGAAGATTTTGCTGCGTACCTAAACTATCTCACTGCGAGTCTAACGGTATTTGGCTGCGTACCGAGCATAGTCAGCCACATACCCAAAGGTATTTGGCTGAGTACCGAGCATATTCAGCAACGTACCTAACCTATTTTCGTAGCTGCGTTCCTTGCCTATCTGACTGCTTACCTAAAGGCATTTGGCTGTGAACCTAACGAATTCAGCCGGGTACCCAATGTTATTTGGCTGTGTACCTAGCTTATCTTTTTGCGTACGTAACTCACTCGACTGCGTGCAAGAGAGAATTTGGTTGCGTACCTAACATATTCAGCCGGATACCCAAAAAAATTTGGCTGCGTACCTAGCCTATTTCACTGCGTACCTAGCCTATTTTGCCGCAAGCCTACGTTCCAGGATTTGACTGCGTATCTATCATATTTTTTCTAACAAAGCATAAACACTCACCAATCCCATCTTCCACGGATGGCGTGGCCAGGTGTGGGGCCACAATGAGACTCTCGGCCTTACACACCATGGCGAAGAGGTTCAGGGCATCCTCCCCCGAACACTGTCTCGGGGCTTCTGAAAAAATACATTTTGTTTTAAAAATATCCTGTAATTATTGTTTCAAACTCACTCTTGGGCTTGGCCTTGAACTTTCCCCCCTTCGTGCGGGGGATCGGCTCCTCCGGGAGCATGATCGGCTCTGAAAAATTACAATAAGACTAGGAACAATTTTTGCTGCGTACATACCTTCAAATAGCCGATCAGCTCCTTCGATTCCAGCCTTCTGGAACTCGGGGAACTCCCCGACGGACGCCTCCTTTAGTTTGCCGATTATTTCGAGTTTGGTGAGTTGATCCATTGGCTGGAAGAGGAAATATGGGTTTTGAGTGGAAGATGGACAGAATCTTAGGAGCGAGAAAGAAGAAAAAAAGAGAAAGATATGGTGCATATAGGTGTTGACTATTGACCCATTGATCGTTGTCCGCCATTCTTCAATTTACCGTGAGAAAACAGACAGCGTTGGTACCAAACTACAGTCCCTCCTGCCATCTGTGCCGGTAGCTGTTTATGATGACACCACGCCAGAAGACACCAAAGCGGACGGCTTCTTTTCTTCTTTGAGAAGTCTGTGCCGACGGACGGAAGGATGCGCGGCAAGCGGGGAGTGGGAAGTGGAAGTGGAAGTGGAAGCGGATAGGCAGATAATATAAACAATTTGGAAGAGTAGAGGGGTGAGGGACTGTTCGTGGCAGGACCCACTGATGGTACATATCTTGGCATCTAGGAAGCTTAGGATATAGCAAAGATTTAGATCTTAGAGTATGTAGTTATGCTTGGGTGGGTCTAGCGGGTCTCGCCACGAGAATAGACGCTATTGGAACTGCAAGCATTAACAAACTGATATACTGATAGAATGGATCGTATTGAGACCCACTACGGCCTAAATTTTTGAGTAATTCTAGTTCTGAGCCATCTAGGAAGCTTAGTGCTTATGATACAGGATAGGTTCAGGTCTGAAAGTGGTTGCGCTGGCTTCGAAAGTTTTGCAGTCGATTTCAGGGATAGGGACTTGAATTTTTTGTCAAAAAATCAAAAAAGTAGTCAATTTACATTAGTAATCTTAAAAACACAATCAGTTCACTTTAAAAATGGAAAACTGGCTGCAAACGCTAAGTTGCGGAATGTCTGGCTTCAAAATGACTGTCAACGCTTCAAAAACCGGAGGTAAACTTATCGATTTCAAGGAACCAAAACAAGTTGAGTTGCGAAACGTCGCACAGCTCTAATTCAAAAAAAAACTGAATCCATACAGCCCTCCCTACCAAAAAGAATGCCGCTATCCGATAAGCCTTACGCAACGCAGATAGCTCCCCTTTCCAGTTGCGCAATCTTCATGGTACCCACCGCCATTCTACAAAGACGATTCGAAAGGAAAAAAAGAAAAAGAGAGAGGGAGAGATGGTGTGCTTGCTCTACTATAAACTGTCCACCAAACTGTGAGGCCATCTACACAACAAAGAGACATGGTAATATGGCGTGGGAAGAAACGCGATAAAGAGAAGACAAGACAGGAAAATTGAAGGAAGGAAAAGGGAAGAGTAAACAGAGATGGAATCGACCAACTGCACAGATTGGCCAAGGTACCATGATAATGACAACAAAAAAGAGTATGAAGATGATAGTTCTGCCAGATGAAAACAGCTTCCCCACTAGATTTCCGGTCACCCATAGCATAATACCTCCTACCTCGCTCAGCTAGCTCCAATTTTAATGAGCTCTCCCTTTTCCCCTCCCACCCCTCCCCCCTTGCTTCGCCCAGGTGGCCAGAAGCGGGCACCTGATTTCCAGGGGGATTATCTCTGAGAAATGGACACTGTGACCCCCGAAAACACCTAATTAGGCTTTTTGACGTCTTTCAATTATTAAACGGTTGGGAATGGATGGGAATGGAGCTAAGCTCAATAGATGGGAGGATTATAGACAACGTTTCGCAACCTAAGCCAAGCCATGATAGCTTTTTGTGTTTTTTGAATTTGGGTAGTTGGGAGGTCGAAACAAAACATCCCGATTTCGGAAAAAAAAACAAAAATGCTCTCCTAGATACCTGTTTCCCGTCGTCTCACTCATTAGCTCGTTGTCAGCGCCAAAGTGGGCGGAGTTTCATATAATCACGGGGTAGGTATGTTTCCCATGAGCGGCTCGGCTCGGCACGGCTCGGCTCGGCTCGGCTCACTAATAATAACTGGGCATGATATAAGGTGAGTTTGCGGTAAACATGGTGCGATACGGCGGATGGAGATGGCACCGAAATTCTCCGAAGGCGGTAATGATGATTATATGGTGCCGGTCTCCTTACCTTGTTAGTCATGGAGAAAAACGTGATTTTGAAGTGGGGAATGGCTGAAAACTTTGGTGGGAAAGTTATCAAGAAAACAAAGACATATTCCGGGAAAATGTGAGAAAAATTTGGTGGGAATTGGGAAAGTTACGCAGGTTTTGTGTTGGAAGCGATTTTTCGAGGTGGCAAGTCGGGATTGCTTTTGAAAAATCGGGAGCCAACTTTTGACTTAATTTCAGAGAAAAAACTTGGTGTTAATAGGCTTAAAAATGCTCAAAACATTTGAAAATGTGGGACCGAATAATTGCTATGAATTGAACTGTTCTTGAAACGGAAACTGAATGCATCCATGGATACCAAAGCGGTTTTCAAGGTTTGGATCAATTTTCAGTCGGCTAAGCTATTCAAATTTGATTATTTGAAAGTTTAGGTCTTGGTGGACTTCGCTACGATCTATTCAGTTAGTTTCGACTTAAAAATGAGCTTTTACCGTGGAAATCGGGTACAAAACATTTGGTCCTAACAATAAGCAAGCAAAACTGCCTTAGCAACGGCCTCTACCTATGTTGTATCCTAAGAAAGTTGTTAGCTTTGAATAGTGTTGATTTTCGTGGCGAGACCCGCTTGACCCACCCAAGGAAAACTACATACCTCAAGATCTTTACCTTCGCTATATCCTGAGCTTCCTGCTTTTTAAATGCCGAAATTGTCAGGTTTTTCTGGATTTTTCAAGCACTTTTTGACAAAAAAAAAATGAAGTTTCCCCTGAAAATCGGCTAGAAAACGTTCAACTGAAAATTGACCTACTTGACCCACCCAAGCATAACTATATACCTCAAGACCTTTACCTTTGCTATATCCTAAGCTTCCCAAATGCCAAGATACCATCAGTGGGTCTTGCCACGAACAGTCCCTCACCCCTGACACCATTTCCTTCTTCCCCTCGTCTCCCATCTGCATCTCCCAAATTGTTTATATTATCTGCCTATCCGTTTCCACTTCCCACTCGCCGCTTGCCGCGCATCTTTCCGTCTATCGGCACAAACTTCTCAAAGAAGAAAAGATGCCGTCCGCTTTGGTGTCTTCTGGCGTGGTGTCATCATAAACAGCTATCGGCACAGATGGCAGGGGAGGAGGGAAAGGAAGGACTGTAGAGTGAGTTTGGCACCAACGCTATCCGTTTTCTCACGATGGCAGAGAGGGGGGAGAATGAAAAGTGATGTGGTGTCAGGAAGGCAGTCGAAGGACCGTGTGAAAAACATCAGAAGTGCGGTGCGCTTTTCAATTTTGATATGCATATACGACTAAACTGAACTGAACTGAATTGAACAAGAAGGAAGTTGGGAAATGAGAAATGAAAACAAAATGAGCGAAATTGACCAGTAGCTAGCCATAAGAGCAAGACACACTTCGCAAAGTCATGTACGCAGCGAAATCGTCGGCAGATTTTTCAAAATATCAAGAAACGATAGTGGACGCTGTCATGGTACCTTGACAAGGTAAAAATAGGAATGAAATTTCCTGGAATGGACTTTGTCGACATATGAAACAGAAAATTTGAGTTTTGGAGGTGGGGAACTGGAGTTTTGGGACAAAGAGCGGAAAGTGACGTTTTTGAGAAAAAAACATCAAGATCAACAAATTTCACACCTAGATTTTGATTCCAGGCCGCTATTAAAGCCAAATAATGCCTAGCTTGACCATTTTTTACCTGTACCTACTTCCAACGGTTTCTAGACATCACACTTACCACATGACAAGTTTCGGAAGGTCCCTAGTCTATTCTCCCTCATAATGGTCACTCACTTATTGCCCATAATCCTTTCCATATTCTTCTTGTCCACCACTCCCCTCCCCCCTCCTCCTTCCTACCACACAACTTGGATAATTCGATTAGGTAAAGATTTGTCTTTGTCTCGCGCCTCGGTCGCTTAGACGTCCATTACTGTTCGCTATTGTTGAGGAGCAGAATTCTGAGAAATACAGGATGACCACCCCCCTAAATTTATTAAGTCGCTTTCACTTTTCAGATTTTGAGTCTTGAATTGAGAAAAGATACGATGAACTGAAGGTGGAAAAAGAAAAAGTTAGGAAAATGAGATTTTGGCTACTAAAAGAGTTTCTTATAGTTTCAGATGACGTCGCTCATCTGAATTTTGACGGATTTTTCCAAAAAGTCGAGAATGTGTCAAAAAGCTCATTGACTGTTTGCGGTTCAAATTTAAACTCAAAAAAAAAACCATTTTTAGCCGAGTTCCAACGGTTTTTCCAGGGCAACCTTTCAATTTCAGCTTATATCAAGGTTCCAGATGACGTCGCGCTTCTGAATCCCTACAAATCACTACAAAACTAAAGGAGTGTGTCACCAGGTCCCTTGACTATTTCCAATTTTAATTTGAGCTCAATCCGATAATTTCTAGTCGAGTTACGCCCAGATTTCCTAGCTCTCGATTTCCTAGCTCCAGCTCCATCATAAGAGCCATATATAATATATCTATCTCCATCTCATTTCCAAAAGAGCCGGGCGGTCAAGCCCTTAATTAGTCACCACACCTTTGTACCTACCGGAGATCAGAAACCTTCTCCATTCCCCCTCCTCCAAAATATATTAGTCGTCTAGACCAGACCCGACCAATTATAGGATGAGCGAGCGGAACGGAACGGGAACTGGCGAGACAGATGGGTGCCCTTTTAGGTGGGAAGAGAGCCGCCCGGGGAGGTGTCTTTGTGAGGTGAAAAGGTGGGTCGGTAATTGAAATTGAGCTTAACAATGCAAAATTTGAAAAAAAAAAAAATAAACTTTGAAATTTGAAAGACCAGCTGCACCATGTGGGACAGGTGTGCGGTTATCTATTGTCGATTTTAAGTTGAATTAATTTTTTTGCTTATGTTATTTATTTTTTTCAAAACAAGAAAAAGATGGGAGCATAATAAAAATTAAGGGAAATTCAAGAAAAATTTAAAAAAAGGCAAAAAAAAATCCGGAAAAAATTCAAAAATCAGCAGGTGCGATAGACAATTAGGATCATAGAAAGGATGGTAGGGTTGCATAATAGGAAATTGGTTTTTTTCGTGAGCAGAGAAGAAAATGATAGTTAATAAATTTGGACAGAATCACACGAGAAATGACAATGTTAACAAGGTGATTTTGATAATAACAGGGGAAGGAAGGGGAAAGAGGAAGAAGAGGAAGTAGAGGTGGAAGTGGAGGACAATTGAAGTCAAAATCAGTAAAAAAAACAGCTGATAAAGTTGCGAAATGTCGGAGTGTACCATGTGAGAAGAGCTAGTGAGAATTGGGAAGGACCGGACATGTAAATCTCAAAATATGAAAGTTGAAAGTTGAAAGAAGAAAACTACAAAGGAAAATGGGAAAATGATACGGAATTTTGAAAAAAATTAGAAAAAATGGAGCTGAACGGAGCTTGAAAAAAAAACCAACAATTCCGGCGCCTCATAGCTGATCAGCCAGTTGCGAAACGTCGGGGCGTCAAAATTAGGTAAAAATTGGAAAAATCGGAAGATTTAGAGGAATGGGAACGGAAACTATCCTCTAGACAGAATTTTGGATTGAGTTGAAAGTTGAAAGGTTGAAAGATCAAAAGTACAATATGAAATGAGAAAATGATACGAAATTTTGGCTAAAAATTGGAAAAAAATGGAGCTAAGCGAGCAGAACGGAAAGGAAAGTCTCGAAAATGACAGAATAGGAGACACTGGATCACAATGTGAAAATAAACAATGAGGAAAAAGAAAATGAGAAGATATTTTGAAAAAAATTAGGGAAAATTGGAAATGGAAAAAACGGATGGAAAAGGAAAAATCACCGAAAACTGCAAACTCTGGAGTTTCTGGAGACGTGGGACTTGACGCTGACGAAAACCTAGACCCGATTCGGATTCCTTCCTGAAAATCTCTCCATTTCCACCCTATTCTTCCCCCAATCCCACTCACTTCCACTCCGCACCACCAAACCTTCCCGAATCTGCAGTTGTTGCTCCTCTTTCAAATTCTGATGGAGCCCCTCCCAATAAAGTCCTCGAATGGCCTTCTCCTCGGCCCATCTACCAGCTGAAATGTAGAAATAAATTTTGTTTTAAGGGTGACGAATATGTTACCTCTCGCATGACCAACTTGGAACCCGTTCCTGGACACCCAGAGCTCGTAGGCGGTCGGCACAAACCCAACAGCTTGTGGTAGCTGCTCGGCTGGGGTGGTGGGCTTGTACAGGCACTTCAAGCGGCCTCCTGAACAAAATTCCGTGATTTTTAAGTGTGAAAAAATTTGCTATCACTTCACTTACCGTACTCGCCTCCCTCCACGTAGAAGGGCAGGCCTTCCTCGATCCGACCCTGGATCCATTCGTACAACCGGGTCTTCTCGGCATCATCAAGATCGATCTGGGGCTGGGCGTGAGCATGAGCCACCAGAGCCACTGGATCCTGAGCCACTGGACCCTGAGCCACCCTCCGCCTTCTCCTTGGCACCGCTTCACGTCTTCTGCGCGCCCCATATGGCTGGAAGTCTCTGTCATCCTCGTCTTCAGAGGGGACATCATCGGCTTCCAGGTGCCGGTTCGCAAATTGTGTGCGATTTCTCTTCCGGTTCCTGCGAACGCGTGGTGGATTGCGGGGGCCTCTATGGGCCATGCGAGCTTGACGATCGGCTTCTGCGATGGCGTTCTCGGCATCCTGGTCGATGATCTGGTGGATGGCCTCCTCGACGGTCTCTTCAGCTTCCTCAGCCTCCTGGTCCTCGACCTGCTCAACGATCTCCTCAATGAACTGCTCAATGACTTCCTCGATAAGTTCCTCGGCTTCCTCGACGGCCTGCTCGACAATCTCCTGGATTGCCTCCTCGACGGCCTCCTCGGGTTCCTCGGCGACCTGAACAGCGACCTTTTCGACAATATCCTGGATGGCCTCCTCGACGGCCTCTTCCTCGTCCTGCTCAACGACCTGCTCAACGATCTCCTCAACGATCTCCTCGATGGTCTGTTCGTCTTCCTCGGTTTGTTCGGTTTCGGCCTGCCCCATTTCAATGTCTTCTGCGTTCAACTGAACTTCGTCGGCTCTCAGAAGGTGCCCGTCGCCGACGCTTTGGGCCTCGGCCTCATCGACGGCCTCCTCTGCGGCCAGCTGCACAACCTCCTGGATGGCTTGCTCCGCTTGCTCCATTTTAATTGCCTCTGGGATCGGCTGCTCAACCTCAGCTCTATGAACCTGCCCATGGACGATCTCCAGGATCTGCTCGACGGCCTGCACGTCCTTCTGAGCTTCGACTTCCTCGATGGCCTCCTCGTGTTTCTCGGCTTGCTCCACGGCAATCTGCTCACGGACTTTCTCCTCGATGACCTCCACGTTTCCATTCTCCACGTTTTCCTCCACTTCCCCGTCCTCTATCTCTATCTCCATCTCCATCTCCGGATGATCAAAGTCTCCGTCATCCACAACAATTTCATTGGGCTCAGCGGGAACATTCGGCGCCCTCGGAGCTCTCCAAGCTCTCCGAGCTCTCGCCGCTCTCTGCGGTCCTGGCGCAGGTTCCTCTGGTTCCGGAGCTGAAAGTGATATGTAATAGGTATGTGGAAAACAATAAAGTTCTTACTTCTCCCTGGGGGATAATATATGTCCAGTCTATCGATTGGATCATCATCAGACGTGTCAAACATCTGCAAAAATTAAGAAAAATTGGAAAATTGTGTAGGCAGCATCGCGCTAGAATCACAACTTGTCACCCCGACGTTTCACAACTTGCTGTTTTGTTTCTAGGAGGTCATAGGTCTAGAACCAGTTGCAAAACGTCGTACCCCCAAGACCCAGTAAAAAATGACAAAAATAGAGAAAAATAGTATAACAAGTGAAAAATCTCGAAGAAAACGCGTCGGAACGTCTAGAAAAGTACGAATTGACATGGAAATGGCAAACTACAAAAGCCCCACTCCAAATTGGCTGTTTTATGTGATGACCGACATTAAGGGGGACAGAGTCAAAGGGTAATGCTATTTGGCGTGAGAATAGGGCAAAAAGTCAACCAAAAGATTCAAATTTGCAGAAACAAAACTTAGTGTACAGTTTTTTGAACGGATGGTAACCCTCAGAGGGCTATGGAAAATATGGATGGTATACGTACAGGTTGATGGGTAGAATCGCCGCTAGGAGCGAGGAAAAGTGGGCGGAGCCTAACAGTCGGTGGGACCAAACGGACGATGCGTCCAATATTCGCGCATGGTGCTGTATTATAAACATTTTTTGAGCGGGGGGAGAGTCCCAACGAAAAGGAAATTTGGCTGCGTACCTTGGGAAAAGGTATGGTGCGCAGCCAAATTCGAAGTGAAGATGATCTAGACCAATGAGTCTCGCAGTGATTTTGAAAATACGGATGAGAATGCAATTTGGCTGCGTACCTAACTGTCTGAACCGGTGATCTAAGGGATTTGCGTTGAACGCTCAGAGAGGTACGCAGCCAAATTTTTCACTCTACGGATCAAAGTGAAGCTCAAAGGATCTTGTAGTGAGGCATTTGGCTGCGTACCAAGAAAAAACTAACTCCCATGCATCTACGTTGAATACTCAGCAAATGTACGCAGCCAATTTTCCTCAAATCAGCTCAAAAGGTCTCGAAACGCTTTCAAAGCTCCCGAAAGCTTATAACCAAGCCTAAAACGACACAAACGAACTAAAGATAGCCGGCCGGCCGAATACCTTGGTTTCGGACGAGAAGCGGCGACAATGAGAGGTTGAGAGGGAGAAAGATGAGGTGGCGCGTGCGGGCGTAATTTTCAAATTACATGTTTACCTACAACATACGTATGCTCTGTCTCCATATTCCCAAGGTGGACGAGGAGAATGGAATGAAGGCTCAAAATGTCATATGTAGTGGTATCATAGGATTTGGTGATTAGTATATACGAATATACATAAGGAGGGTCATGAGACGATGATTGGGGAAATTGAAAACTAGCCAATTTGAGACACCGACATTTTGCCACCCAAACATTTGGAAATTAGTCAATTTGAAGCCCCGACGTTTCGCAACCAAGACATTTTAATACCATGACGTTTCGAAATCAAAAAATGTTGAAACCCCGACGTTTCGCAACCAAGGAATTTCGAAATTAGCCAAATTGGGGCACCGACGTTTCGCAACCGAAAGATAAGAGAGTCTTGGAATGTTTTTTGCTGTATATCGCTGTTTCGAGCTGTACACTGGTTGCCGGTTGCGAAACGTCTCGAAACTGAAAAATGGAGTACCCCGACGTTTCGCAACTTTTCAATTTTACTAAAACTATGATTTTTAGCTTCAGAACCACTTAAAACTAGCAAATCTAGAATCCCCGACGATTAGCAACGGAGAAATTCAAGGGGGTAGATTTCTTGGTTGCGAAACGTCGTGCCTACAAAATATTGGATGATGGGAGTACCCCGACGTTTCGCAACCCTTCAAAAGCTGGAAAATCATTGTTTTTTCGAAAAAATTGAAAAAAAATTAAATTTTTTTTTGAAATTTTTCAAAACCTTTTTTTTTTTTTCAAATTTTCAGTTTCAAAATTATTTTTTTTAATAAAATTTATTTGTAAAATATTACATTTAACACAATCGTAAAACCAAAAACAGTTGAACAGAAAAAATTGAAAAAAAAAAAACTAAAAAAAGAGAAAAATCGGTCACTATTACAACAATTTTCGCGAATAGTTGAAAGATGACTCATTTTTTTTCTGTCAATTTTCGATGGATTTTTAATGGATTTTTGTCGATTTTTTTGAATTGAAAAAAAGGTAATGAACGTGGAAAAATTGACGTTTTTCCAAGGGAAAAAGAAAAAAAAATTGACATTGTTTAAGGAAACTTGAAAAAAAAAAGTTTTTTTTGGTAGTTTTTTTTTTCAATTTTTTTTTGATAGCACATATTTTTTTGAGTATTTTTTATAAATCTTAAACAATTTTTATCCATCTATATACGCTTTATTTTTAAAAAAATTGAAAAAAAATTGAGAAAAAAACATTTTTTTTAATTGAATTTTTTCCAGAAATTTTCGCTTTTTTTTTTGAAATTTTTGGAAAGTTTTTCATATTTTTTTGCTTATTGTAGACGTTTTAAAACGTCGCAAAACAAAATATGTGATGTAAAATTGTAGAATCGAAACAGTGGCGCACAGCTGAAACGAGTGTTACCGTCTCACAATGAGAACTGCAAGCAACGCGCACGCGCAACGAAATATACTGTGGGAATTATTTTTGAGAGAAGAAAAGTGAAATTTGGAAGATTGAAAATAAAAAAAAAAGTGAAAAAAATGGAGAAAAATTTAAATTTAAAAAAAAAAAAATTATTTTTTTTTGAATTTTAAGTTTGATTTTTTTTTAATTTTGGAAATATTTACATGTTAAAAAATTAGAAATTTTGATTTTATAGTCCAATTACAATGTTACAATTAGTGATAAAAAAATTTCAGATTTAAAAAAAAGTTGAAACTGGAATTTTTTAATTTCGATCATCAGATGTTTCAAATTTTACCAAAAAAAAATTGAAAAATTAAAAAAATTTTAGTGATTTTTTTTGGTGGTTTTCAAAGTTTTTAAACAAGAATAAATTAATAAATTGTTTTTCTTTTCGATAATTCCTATGTAACTGTGAAAATAAATACAGAACCATTGATAGCACTCAAATTTGTAACAATTTTAGGCAGGCATTTTTGAATTTTTTACAAAATTTATCATGATAGTGGTTTTCATATCTTTTTGCCTTGTTCTCTCCGAATTTTTATGGTCCAAACGTTTTCTGTTTGCTGCTTTTGATCCGGGGTCACGGTCGCTTCAAGATGTGTCGGAAACAGAGAACCCATGCTGGTTTACTATAATTTTTTTTTTTTAAATCTAAAATTTATTACCAACAAGTTTATTCAACGTGGAATTCACAATCAGACCGCTCACAATCAGAAGTCCTCCGGAGCAGTATCATACTCATCGTCACTATCATCCGCCGCACCATCCTCTTTTTCACTATCACTATCACTGCTAGTCTCCTCCTCCTCCTCCTCTTCCTTCGGTTTCTGATCATCCCTTATCGCAATCCATCCCTTCTCCAGCTGGATCTTTTGTTCGTTGGCGATGACGGCCGCCAGTTCGATCCAACGGCGATGGAGACGTAGGTGGTGGATCTTGCCGTCCGTCATGGTACGCCATTGGTAAGCTGGAAATGGGAAATGGAAATGGAAATGGAAATGGAAATGGAAATGGAAATGGAAACACTGGTTTATTAGTTTTTGGTAGTTTGAAAATTTGGTTTATGGAAATTTCGAAACCGTGATCACTAGAACCTAGGGTAGGCAATTTCTACACTTTTTTGTGGTTAAATGATAAATTTAGGGCAATAGTTTGAAACTGAAACACTTTGAAGCCCCGACGTTTCGCAACCAACAGGTAAGAGAGTTTCGAGCTCTAGTTGCACCGGTTGCGTGTTGCGAAACGTGTTGCAAAACGTCTCGAAGCTGAAAAATGGAATACCCCAACGATTTGAAACTTTTCAAGACAAAACTGACAAAACTCTGATTTTTTGGCTTTGAGACCTTTTAAAATTAGCGATATCGGAACCGCGACACCTCGCAACTCGAAATCGGGTCTCGAATCTTGTTGCAGTGACGGTTTAGTGACGTCGATTTACGAGTAATTATTATTACGGGTTCTCGTTAATCAAAATTTTTTTTTTTTCAACTCACCCATCCACTCGGGTCCTCTATGCGCATTCACCATACGGAACAGATCCTTTGGTGTCAACTTGAACGGATAGACGGCTTGCGGAGGACTGTCTCGTGGAAGATGTGGATCGAAAAGGACCACACCGACTGGAAATTTTTAGTTTTTTTTTATTGTTAGGATTGACAGGGAAGTTTTTTTTTCCAAAAATTACAAATTTTTAAAAAATGAAAATGAAAATTGTTACGAAATATGGCTGAATTTCGAATTTTTTTTTCCGAAAAGTTATTAGATAAATATGTTACAGAAATTGGCCGAAAATGTACAAAATCAATCAAGGAAAATGGATGAGGTCATTAGACCCGCTTAAATTGAAATTTTTCAAAAATTTAAAAAAAAATTGAAATTTTTTCAGATAGTACCATATTCAACATACCAATTGGACGGAGTCCGCGTTTCGCGACTCTATCAAACTCCGTAGTGTTCATGAGGATTTCCAGACGAGCTGAAAATGGAAAAATCCGGAATTTTTGGAAAAAATCGATAAAAACAAGAAGAACTGCAAAAAATCGGAAAATTTGTGATGTAAAACTCGTGAAATCACACTACGACGTTTCGCAACCAAAATTTTCAGTTTATAGCATTTTTAGTGTCTTCAGTATTAAAGTTGAAATTGCGAAACGTTGGGACTACATAAAATTGGGTTGCGAAACGTCGTAGTGTTCATTTTATGGATTTCGCCGATTTTTAACAGTTTTTCTGGGAATTTTCGATTTTTTTGTTGTTTTTTTTGAATTCAATAAATTTTTTGTGTTTGACAGTAATTTTTAGGACATTTTAATGAACACTTATTGTTTCTGATATTTTCAAAAGAAAACCCTTACCCTGCCGAAGCTCATAATAACAACTGGAATTCCGAATATGCTCACAAGCCGCCTCGTTTCTCGCCACGTTTTCAGCAGATTTTATATGTTCCGCAGTTTGATACGTCTCCTCGTTTACCCATTTTCCATTTACAAAAACTGAAATTTAAAAAAAAAATTTAAAATTGAATTTAAAAAAAAAAATTGAAAATTTTTGAAAATTTTTTTTTTGAAATTTTTTTTTCAAATTTTGTAGTTTTTTACTTTATTTTGTATAAAGTAATCTATTTCGTCTTAAACACAAAGCCAGTTCCATCCTTTTCAAAATTCTCACCTTTACTCGAAGTCACCGGCATTTTCAACCACTAAACGATCACTAAACTATCGATTTTTCCGATAAAACCTCCAAATCAGCTCGTATTCCGTTCCCGTATGGTTCACACCACATCCGAAAAAAAAACGAATGGGAAACGGATGGAAGATGGCGAAATTCCCTGAAAAACGGAGGGAAATGGGGGGAGAATCGGCGGGGAGGGGAGGTGGACGGGTCTCGCGGCGATTTTGGGTAACTTTTTTTAATAGAAAAAATATCTGATGCGAATTAGTAATATTTGAAATGATTTCTGGAATATTTGAGAAATTTTTTTTTTTGTTGAAAATTTTGAAAAAAAAATTTCTTTGAAAATTTTTTTGATCGCAATTTTTTTTTCGAATTTTTTTTCAAGTTGTTTTTTTTCGATTTTGTAATAAAAATATATATAATACAAAAAAAAATTCTTAAAAAAAACTTTGAAAAGATTCAAATTTTTTCCAAATTTTATTTTTTTTATTTTTACAATTTAAAACAAGTAAAAAACAATTTGATAAACATTTCAAAAATTGAACAAACTATTCCAAAAAAAAATTCAAATTTTTTTTTTCACAGTAAAATTTTTTCAATTACAAATAATTGTGAAATTTCAGAAAAAAATTTTGAAAAACGTTTTCAGGCGTTTGTAAAAATTACCACTTTTCATAAAAATTCCAATTTTCACAAAAAATTGACACATTTCAATAGTTCAAAACGATATGCCAAATCAGATATGCTCTTTCAACTTGTGAAGATTGTTTTTTTTTTTTAATTTCAATTTTTGTAAGAGAGGTTTCGTTGTAAGTTTCAATTTGTTTGCCACCCTACTCTACAGTGCCCTATCATGTGGTCTCCTTCAAAAACCCAAGGATAACCCCAATTTTCCAACAAAAAAAACAAAAAAATACAATGATAAAGCGCTCAACAATGACGCATAAACCCTCGGAACACACGCGTCGCAGGCCGCAGGCGCAGCGGCTGGGACCGCCCCTTTGGCACTGTCTAACTTGACACGGCGGCCGCCAATGAAGCGCGGTGTGCATGAAAGGCGATGATGCTGATGACGACGATGACGTTGCGCAATGGGAATGGGATGGGAAGCGAAGATCTGGGAGTTTTGAAAATTTTAAAAACTGGGAAATTAGGAAAACTACTACTGACATATAAGGGAGTTTTCAAGCGGGTATAAGGTGCGGCTACGCCGCATTTGGATTTTGTCTGTTGTTAGCTGATCCTTGGTCTTCAGCAGTTATAGAACTCAATTTCAAAACACCCAGACGGTATTCATAATGTGTTTCCATCTGGTGCCCGTCTTCCTGTTCTAGATGATCACGGACTCTAGTCCACAAGTATGTAGTTAAGATGATTTTGCCCGTACCATACGGACTCATGGTAGAGGCTCAACTGATTGGGGCTCGACATATGTCAGGTATTGTTCCGGTTTGGCTAACAATAAGGCTTTTTTTAGTCGAGCGTGAACTTGCGGCTTCGCCGCATTCAGGCTGAGGAGAAAATACAGACATACTCCACTAGGCGAATCTATTATAAGAAGGCTTAAAACCGGATCAATTGAAGTTGATGTAACTTGAAATAGTAGCTAGCTCTACCTGGAAATGAAAATGTGTTATTTTTTGAAATGCCCGAGCTTGGTTGGTTTGGTTTCAAAATGCTCAAAAATTGCCTAAAAATTGTTTATATTACCACCGTTGAAACTGAACCAATTATCCCTAAACTTATCCTTGAAGTTTCTTATCTTATCAACGTATTTTCTCTGAATTTTAATTTTCTCTTTGAACCATCTGCCTCCCCCCTTTTTAAGGTAACCGACAACTCCCTCGTCATGCAAACACGTCTCCATCACGCCATGCCCTGACAATCATGTCAGTCCGTTTTTCAGTAAGAATGTGTTATAAGAATCTGTCCCTGAAACCTATCCAAGAGACACGCGAATTCCAAGAACCTTCGTGACTGAAGTTTTGACTTCTAGGAGTGACTTCAGGAGTTTTCAAGAAACTTAACTTCTGGAGCTAGAAACGAAGACGGAGAAGAAGAAGAAGAAAAAAAATGGAAAGAGAAGAGCCAGGTAAAGGTAACCATTCCAAAATTCCCCAAGACCTTTCTTCCAGAAGACGTCGTTCCTCGACTCCGCCCCCTTGTTCCTCGTCGTCCGAGTTTCGTTGACTTTCGGAGAAACGCCAGGGCTTGTAGACATGCCCGTCAGAGTCATGTCTATCAGCAAGTCGATCGGATGGGTAAGACGTTGATCTTTTGATCTCTCAATGACTTGATCTTTTGATCTTTCTTTCTAGGACGCCTCCGCTGGCTCTATGGGAGATCTGGTAAGTGTTGGACTGCAACTGTAACGTTTCGAAACCCTGCCCTTCCTAGTCTACCAATGCCTCTTCAACCCCTTTTGCAACCGAGCTGATGGTCCGCAAATCGTCACGGAGGTACCATCAGCGTATCAGCTATTCAAATTGGCTTATAATGGACTACCGGAGAGACTTTGTAAGTGAAACTAGGAAAGTGGGTCTTACCACGACCGAGGCCAACTTCCTACCATCTTACAGTAATCGCCTACCGAGCAGAAATGGAAAAGGACTTGATGGCCAGCTGGCATTTTATGAGAAGACGTATAATCGACGAGCAGGACATTCAGTTGATCCATGGATGGGTTGTGTTCCGGTACCATGACAATCAGTGGGAAGATGAGGGCATTGAGGACGATGAGGAAGGCGTTTTTTGATTTGATGTGCATGGTACTCTGCTCTGGGCAGCATATATTTTGCTGTATCTTAGGAACCGTAAAAGATATCAAAAAGTTTTCAACTAAAACGTTGTAGCCCTTGATGTCCTGCGCATTTTTGTAGTTGACAATTTTTTGATATCTCAGACGGTTCTTCAGGTACGCAGCGAAATATATGTGGTTAGTAGTAAATTTTGACAATTTTCAAGGTATGTTCTTTAAATTTTCTTCCAAAGTGAAAAAAAAATTTCATAACACAAAATGCAAATTATATATGCTTGAAATGACCTTATATACCCTAGAAAAACCCTCCCCATTGTCATTTTCTCTCCCCCTCTCTGTCTATGTACACTGATAATAAACTTTTCGTCTTTTTCCTATCAAATATCACCAAATCCCCCTCCCCCTTCTCTTCAGGGGGATTATAAGGGGGGAAGACCCCACCCGGCCGGCTGGCAAGGTGAGCCGAGCCGAAACGAGACGAGCCGCCCGTTTCAATGTCTCTCGCCGTCCTCGGATTATCCCGAATTTCGTCTACGCGGATTTGTTGGCCAAGGACTTCAAGATATGGACATATTGCGCTTTTCCAACACTTTTGTTGTCAATTCCCTTATTCTGAATTTTTTTGAATTTTTTTTGAAATTTTTTTTTTTCAAAATTTTTTCGATTTTTTTTCGATTTTTTCAAAATTTTTTTTCAGGTTTTTGAGGTGAGCAATGCGATTTTTAGAGTTTAAACACTTCATAGACACTACATTCAAAAAATTATGAACCAATTTCGCTGGAGTGGGGAGTTATCGGCGTTCCGGCTATATGGTGCGTCGACCAAAAAAAAATTTTTTTTTCGGATTTTTTTGAATTTTTTTGAATTTTTCATATTTTAGTACCAGTTACCACCAGTCAACCTGTCAAGCACCATGTTTCAATTCCCCTTATAGTTGTGGATGAAGTGGAAACCCCTCCATCATCGGAAACTTCGGAGACTACAAACTACGAAAACCCAATGGATTCACTGAAAGTTCCAGGGTTATCATGGAGTCAAAATGACCCAGGTGAGTCAAATTGGCTGCGTACCTTCTGCTGTTTTAGTGTCAAGCGTAGAAAAGATCAAAGTACGCAGCCAAATTGTGTTTTATGAGATTTTGGACGCAACATTTGCCTTCAGAAGACGAATTCGAAGAGGATTCCACTTCACTGACCAATTCGACTTCTGACGCCGCAGAAAGTCACCATGGCAACCAGTTATCAACTTCTAGTGATATGACTGAATCTTCGTTATCACTACAATCAACGTTATCAGTGTCAGAGTCGCCTGAAGTGGTGATTCTTAGTGCTGACACTTTTAGGGAAGGTAAGAGCAAGTTTAGGTCAGGTTTAGGTAAGGCTTAGGTCAGAACTAGCCAAGTTTGAGGTCAAGTTCAAGTAAGTTTTATATCAGGTTTAGGCAAGGTTTAGATAAGGTCTAGCCAAGGTTTACTCAAGGTTTAGTGAAGGTTTAGGCAAAGTTTAGGACAAACCGCCTTGCCAGGCAAGGACTTGATCATGAATAAGCAAGATTTAGGTAAGACCTAGGTTAGGACAAGCTTAGGTCATTCCTTGGTAAGATTTAAACCAGGCTTAGCCAAGGGTAAGGTCAGAATTAGCCAATTTTTAGATCAGGACTAACCAAGGCTTACCCAAGGTTCAGTTCATGTTTAGGTAAGGCTTAGGTTAATCCAGTTTTAGCTGGTGATTTGACAAGGTTTAGGCTAGGACTAACCAAGGATTGAATAAGGTTAGATAAGGACTAGGTCAGGATTAGTCAAGATTTGCCCTAGGTTCAGGTCAGGTTTCGCTAAGGCTTAATTTGGGTTTAGGTAAGGCTTAGGTCAGGTCTAGCCAAGGTCAGATCTACCTTAATTTCTAGCTTTAATCAATTTTTTTTCAGCTCCTCCCGCA
This sequence comes from Caenorhabditis sp. 39 LS-2015, assembly GCA_900536345.3. NCBI lineage: Eukaryota > Metazoa > Nematoda > Chromadorea > Rhabditida > Rhabditidae > Caenorhabditis > Caenorhabditis waitukubuli. The sequence continues at coordinate 10,094 of LR563670.1, read as the reverse complement.
CCACTTTCCCACTCCTATCCAACCTTCCACGGTCTCCGCAAATCCCAAATCGCCGAATTCCAATCATGGGATCAACGTGTCCAATCGTTCAGCTCCACCTACAAACCGCTACTTTTCCAAGCCCACGAGCCCCAAAAACTGCATGAAGAACAGCTGAAACACGAGCAAAAAGTGGTGCAATTTTATATGGAAGCGGTCGGGAAATGGAGGAGTTTCGGCATGGATCGGGAGCGGTTTTGGGAGGATAAGTGTCGACGGTTGTCGGTGGAGAATTGGGATTTGAGGGGTGAGTCCTTACCTAGTCCTTGCCTAGTCCTTGCCTAGTCCTTACTTAATCCTTACCTACTCCTTATCTAGTCCTTGCCTAGTCCTTGCCTAGTCCTTACTTAATCCTTACCTACTCCTTATCTAGTCCTTACCTAGTCCTTACTTAGTCCTTACCTACTCCTTATCTAGTCCTTACCTAGTCCTTACCTACTCCTTATCTAGTCCTTACCTAGTCCTTACTTAGTCCTTACCTACTCCTTATCTAGTCCTTACCTAGTCCTTACCTACTCCTTATCTAGTCCTTACCTAGTCCTTACCTAGTCCTTAGCTAGTCCTTACCTACTCCTTGCCTAGTCCTTGCCTAGTCCTTACTTAATCCTTACCTACTCCTTATCTAGTCCTTACCTAGTCCTTACCTAGTCCTTAGCTAGTCCTTGCCTAGTCCTTACCTACTCCTTATCTAGTCCTTACCTAGTCCTTACCTAGTCCTTAGCTAGTCCTTACCTAGTCCTTGCCTAGTCCTTACTTAATCCTTACCTACTCCTTATCTAGTCCTTACCTAGTCCTTACCTAGTCCTTAGCTAGCCCTTACCTAGTCCTTGCCTAGTCCTTACCTACGAAAACAACCCCATTTCAGGACAACTTTCGCCATTTCGAGAACGTGAAACTCCGTCGTGGCTTCGGAAGCACGTGGAAATCCAAAAACGTCAAAAAGCTGGAATAGTGGACTTGGAATTCGTCAAAGCGACAGTCAATGAAGGACGGATTGAGTTGAGTGTGGATGGTGAGTCATTTTTGTGTGCGTGCGTGTCGCGTTGCGTGTCGCGTGGACGTTCCTTTCGCTGCGAGACCCAAAAAATGAAGAAACTTCAGAATCAACTCAATACCATCACTTGACCAGCACCAATTCCGTTGAAAATGGGAGAATCGACATGGTACCGGCTCACAGTGAAAAGGCTGAAAATTCTGAGCGAAAACGAAAAAAACTGCCACCAAAGGCTCCATATCTTCCGCCGCCGAGTCCATTGGCTCCCTCCAGTTCTGGTAGTTGTACTGCACCTTCTGTCTCCCAAGTTCCCCCTAGTCAGAGTACCATAACGCCCCATCAACCTCCTCCAATTCCGTCTGAACAGTATCGTTCAGTTTCACACAGTAATTGTCCGCTTTCGATGATTTCTTCAGGTCCACAGCCTCAAAATCCACTTCCTTTCGAGAACCACTACCCACTAAATGCTCCCCCACCCCTTACAATTACACCATGTCAGCCTCCTTCCTCCAACCCAAACTTTCCCCAATTCCACCCTTTTCCTAGTGATCCAAAGTACATTCCGAGGAACTCATTCCCTCCAACATGGTACTCCGACTCTTCTAGTCATCTTTCCCGTTCCCAAGGCACCTCCCAAACCACTTGTTCCCCAGCCCACCTCCCTGCACCTCAATCTCAACTTGAAATCTACCTCTCACTGAGGTCCAAAGGCTTCCTTCAAGATCAAAATCAAGACAAACAGCATTCAAATTCAAATCATGCGAAAAACACCCCAACTTTGGAATACATTCAGTTGTGATTGATAAAATGTTACCTATCCCCCTCTCTTTTTACCTAAAAATCGCGCATTCCACCGCGCATATCATTGCCCTGCGCCCCAGCGATCCCAACGATCGCTTGGCGCAGTGGCAACGCACTCCGCTAGCATTTTTCCATCCCTGGTTCGATTCCGCAGACCCGCCAATCTTTTTTGTTTTCGCTGGGGATCAAAATTTTCGATAACCGGGATGTGGTTGAGTAATTACGCCCCATTGCACCCCATCATTAGACCTAATCACGCGGCGCGCGCCGTTTTCGTTTCCAAGGGGATTCGTTCTTTCGGCTCGGTTCGACTCACCTGATTTTTTCTCGTTTTTGATGGATTTTTGGGGTCTTTGATGGTTTTTTGTGGATTTTTTCGGTATTTTTTCTTTTCTTGAATTAAGAATGTTCTTTCCTATGTTTGACAAGGGAACCGTTTTAGGTCGGGCTTTTAGAATTTTCTATAATTTTGCACAGAGGTAGCTGGTGTCATAAGATTCAACTCTTCAGTTGGAAATTTTTGCTAAAGAGGCCTGTGAGTCGAGATATTTTGCTCCAAAGTTTTGACCCGAATTTTCATTTTTTAACATGGTGGACAATGGTGTCCTGCCCCAAACCCTGGGCGTGATAACTGCGCGAATGTCTATTCAATCCATTCGCCACTGCGGCATCGGTTGAGTGGCCGAGTGGGTTGAAAGCGCGGGTTCTATGCGGATGGTGTGGGTACGACTCCCGCACCTTTTTTCCTTTTTTATTTTTATTTTGCCAGAGTCAAAAAGCTGCCTCCAGACAAAAAAAATAAATATCAAATTTCTTTATGATTGGGAAACGGCAAAAAAATTGTTTCATTTTCCAAAAAAAAATTTTTTTTTCAAAAATTTTCATTTTTTTGGACACTCATCCATAGGGTGAAAAAAAACGAAAAAAATTTTTTTTTTCAAATGTTGGAAAATGTGTTCCTATGATAAAATGAATGTTCTTAAAGTAATTACAGTCAAAACGGACCGCCGTACGGTCTCCTGGCATCGAATAAAGCTGATTTTTAGGTCTGGGAGCACCATTTTCTGAGCTTTTGAGCAAAATATCTCGGCTCACAGGCCTCTTTAGCAAAAGTTTCCAACTGAAAAGTTGTTTCTTATGACATCAGCTACCTCTGTGCAAAATTACAGCCAATTATAAAAGCCCGACCTCAAACGGTTCCCTTGTGAGTAAATTTTTGCAGCGATTCGAGCGGACGATGGGTCGAAAGAACCGACAGAACAGGAGGAACGAGAAGAGGGCGGAGGAGGAGGAGGAAAAGGTCGAGACTTATCGTGGTGAGACATTTTTAAGATGAAATTGAAGAAAAATCAATAGTTTTGAGAAAAAAATTTCAAAAAAAATTTCAAAAAAAAAAAATTTCCAATTTTTTTTTCTCTCAAATTTTTGTTCCAGAAACCTACAAAGTGCGGGATTTCCCCAGAAATCCTGTTCCACAAGCCGACACCCGTCTACAATCGCTGTACCGCTACCTCAACTTCAACAGTTTCCGAGTCTATCAGCAATGCGCCCAACTCAGTGTTCAAGGCCAGCCACTGAACCTTTTGCCGCCCAGAGACATCCCGAACTCGTTCCCGCCCGATTTGATGCTTCGCAACTATCAGTTGCACGACCAACTCGTTCAGGAGAACATGGATGCGGCAAATCTACCGATGATGTTCAGGGCGGCCGAGAGTTTGAGGAAACCCATATATAATGTGAGTTTGGATGGTTTTCACGACGTCAAAGTTATTAAGCATGAAATTCTGAGAAATTTGATATCCATATCGAAATAATTTGAAAATTTTGAAAATCCAGATGATTGACGTCATCTCATCTGATGCGAGAATTCAGAATTTTGAAAATTTCCAAATTAGGTTGATATGGGTATCATCCAACGTAGAATTTTTCGCTGATCACGTTGCACGTCATGGATTCTCTGGTTTTTTGAAAAATCACTTTTTGGATTCTGATTTTTCCTGATTCTGGAAGTCAAATTTGAAATTTAGCGTTTTTCATTTCGTCAAAGTTCATGAGCATCAAATTTTGAGTTATTTGATACCCATATCGACTTAGTTTGGAAATTTTTGGAAATTCCGATGATTGACGTCATCTCATCTGGTGTGATAATTCAGAATTTTCAAATTTTCCAAACTAGGTTGATATGGGTATCAAAAAATTCAGAATTTCACGTTGAGCAAGTTTAACGGCATGGTTTCTCTGGTTTTTTGAAAAATCAGTTTTTGGATTCTGATTTTTCCTGATTCTGGGGGTCAAATTTGAAATTCGGCAATTTTTACGTCGTTAAAGTTTATTAGCTCAGAATTCTGAGAAATTTGATACCCATATCGACCTAGTTTGGGAATTTTTGAAAATTCAGATGATTGACGTCACCTGAAGTCAAAATTCTGAAATTTCAAAAAATTCTAAACTAGGACAATATTAGTATCATTAAACTCAGAATTTAACGCTGATCACGTTGAACGTCAACGATTTTTTTAATTCTCAAAGAATCACTGTTCGGATTCTGATTTTCCCTGATTCTGGAAGTCAAATTTGAAATTTCGCATTTTTCACATCGTCAAAGTTGATCAGCATCAAATTCTGAGTTATTTAATACCCGTATCAACCCAGTTTGAAAAATTTGAAAATTCAGATGATTGACGTCATCTGACTCCAGAATTCTAATTTTTCCAAACTAGGTCAAAATGGGTGTTAATCAACGCAGAATTTAACGCTGATTACGTTTAACGTCATGAAATCTTTCGATTCATGGAAAAGCAACAGATTCAATTTCAATTTCCAGAAGAACAGCGAAGATTACGAGGAGTTGATAGACCGAATGTCTCCAATTCCTCCGGGCCACATCCCCGCGCCACTTTGCCTCAACGCTCCAAAACCGCCACCAATCCATCCAAAACGATACATTCCATGCAAACAACCCGGAGAGCAGAAGCGTCTTCTGATGCTGTACACGCTCATGTACACTTCGCGAGATTTGATGGAGATTCTGGAGGAATATGTGGAGAGGAAGATGAGGGGAGATTCAGAAGACGTTGAGGATTCAGAAGAAACTGTGGAGGATGAACATCTGGACGATGTCAGAAGGGAAAACCAGCAATTGAAGAAGGAGTTGGAGGAGTTGAGAAAAAGTTTGTGATATTTCAGCGAAAAATTGACAAATGTTGAGTTTCAGAATCCGCGGCGGAACACAAGAAACTCACCAAGCAAATCAACAAGTTGGAACGAGAGAAAAAGGAGGATGCAGAACTATTTCGGCAGCATGTTGAACGTAAGTTGGCTAGCGGTAGAGTTACGGAAGTTTTCACGACGTTGAAGTTGCTCAGCAGGAAATTCTGAGCAATTTGACACCCATATCGACCTAATTTTAAAATTTTTGAAAATTCAGAATTTTGACGTCAACTGAAGTCAAAATTCTAATTTTTTCCAAATTAGGTCATAATGGGTGTTAATCAACGCAGAATTTCACGCTGAACACGTTTAACGCCATGAAAACTTTTGATTTTGAAAAATCACCCAAGTTCCTTCGATTTAGCTTCAGTTTTGGCTGATCATCAGGGCCAAACAGGAAATGTGGCAATGTTCTTGTCGTTAGAGTTTCTCAGCGGAAAATTCTAAGCAATTTGATACCCATATCGACCTATTTTGAAAAATTTTGAAAAATTTTGAAAATTCAGAAGATTGACGTCATCTGAAGTCAAAATTCTGAATTTCTTAAAAATTTTCAAAACTACCATAATATCAGTATCAATCGACGCAGAATTTCACGCTGATCACGTTTAACGTCATGAAATCTGACAATTTCCAGGTCACGTCATCGATCGAAAAATGATGGAGACAAACCTCAAGAACATGACCCTAAACCTCGATTATATCGATGAACTAGCGACTATATGGTGCAACTACTCGACGCGTCTTCTCCAGTATATCCACTCGTGTTGCGAAATGAACACACCCACCCCAGACGACGTCTTGACACCGGAAACGCTGGAGTTCATGGTGCAGTACAGTCTGACACGGACGATATACCATGAGGTGAACGTTGGTGAGCAATTTTTTCTGAATTTTATGAAAACATTTGAAAGCTCAAACATTTAGTATCGAATCCATGGCTGTGGAGCGTGGAACTGCAGCAAAGCAACACTCGAACCGTCCCCGAACCAATCAGTAACGGGCAAGACTTTTACGCGTTCCAAATGGCCGCCCGACACGGTGCCAAAGGCACCTGGCCGCGATTCGACCGTCTTCAGCTCGACGAACAGCACATGTGGAAGATACTGACGGTTCAGGTGCACACTGAGCACACTTATCAGGTGTTGAGCGGATGGATCACCACGAAGAATATGACACGGATGCTGGAGGAGAGGAGGCAGCAGACGAGCGCGGAGTTGAAGGAGAAGATGGCGAAGGCGCTGTGAGGGAGTTTTTTTGAGATGGAGTTTGGGGGTCTAGATCGCTGCAAGACCCAAGTGGACATGCTCTGGTGTAGATGGGTCTCGAAGCGATCTATTACCAGTTCTGTGTGAAAACTGACATGTTATAGATGAAATTGCTGCGAGATCCAAGCGCAGCTGTTGGGTTTCAAAGCGAGCACGTAGCAAACTGAGTTTTCTGACATGAAACGGTCAAATTTGGCTTGGAAAGAGCAACATCGCTTTGAGACCCATCAGGGACCTTGATCGTAGCCTTGTCCTTTTCTAGATGGGTCTCGAAGTGAAACTGTAAGCTATCTGAGTTTTTTTGACGAAAACCGCTTTAAAAGTATCATTTTTTGGTGGAAACTGATTTGGAAAGAGCAAAATCGCTTTGAGACCCCTCAGGGCGCTTATCGCGGCGAGACCCAGGCCTCTCTGTCCAGTTGTAGATGGGTCTCGAAGTGAAACTGTAGCTACTTGATTGTTTTTACAAAATTCGGATAAAAACTAACGTTTTTCGGGTGAAAAATGACTTGGAAAAAGCAAAATCGCTTTGAGACCTATCAGGACCTAGATCGCTGCGAGACCCAAGCGGCCTTGTCCTTTTCTAGATGGGTCTCGAAGGGAATCTGTAGTTACCTGTCGGAAATCATCATTTCTATGTGAAAAATGACCTAAAATGAACAAAATCGCTTTGAGACCCATCAGGAACCCGATCGCTGCGAGACCCAAACGGCCTTCCGTTCAACGTGCTTTTCGAATGTTTTTAACCAGCCTGGCTCCGGCGGCTATCGCCGCCGTTTCCAGCTGGATTATGCTTACTTTTGATTATTCCTAATAACCGTTTCTTATCATGTGTGGACATAGAAAAAAACTATACGGATTACGTTCAAGAAACGTTTTTAACGGGGCGAGCCTGGTGCAGTAGCAGCTTACACCCTCGCGGGTGGGCTGCCAGCTGCTGTGGGGGATCACTTAGGGACACCCGAAGGTGTGGGCCATCATGAC
>LR563665.1:8028-50643 GCA_900536345.3 Caenorhabditis sp. 39 LS-2015 | reverse complement strand
AATCCAGAAAGAGTAGAGCCGGACATGGTGGATTTCAGTGACGAAGAGGCGTATGGCCGTTTCCTGGACTTGCACGCGCAGTACGACAAGTTCATTAATCTGAAAAACATCAAGCGCGTCGACTACATGACTTTCCTGCTGAGCTTTGAAAAATTCAACGATATTCCAAAGAACACAACGAAGAAGACTGGAGCATACAAGGAGTACATCAACTCTTTGAAGGATTACCTTGTCTCGTTCATGCAACGAACTCGTCCTCTTCACGATTTGGAAGCCACTTTCCAGGAAGTGAATCAGCATATTATCGCAGCCTTCGATAGCGGCGCTCTGCCTGGATGGGAAGACGATAAAAATAAGTCTGGGCAACAAGCATCAGCTGTTGATTTGTCACCGTATAACAGTGCTGAAGAGCTTGAGGGACTTGGCCTCGAACGTTTGAAGGGTGCGCTTATGGCTCTGGGATTGAAGTGCGGAGGGTAAGTTGTCATGTTTCTTTGGAAGTTTTCATATTTTGTGGTTAAGAACTCTGAAAGAACGCTCCGAGAGACTATTCGCCACTAAGGGACATAAGCTGTCGGAGATGGAAAGGGCGGCGATGTCTTCGAATAATGCTGAAGCGGAGAAGCAGAAAGCTCGAAATCTTGCCCTTGCTCAGGCGGAAGGACACATTGCTGCCATTGCTGAAATCCTATCGGAAGAACGTACTGGAACTCGCGAGAATGTGGAGAGAAAACAAGCGCGATCTGCCGGAGAAGTCGAGGAGGAAGAGGAAGAGGAGCCGATTGTAAGAGTTTTTTAGTTGAATTTGACGAAAGGATTATTTTTAGATCGAAGAAGAAGAGGAAGTGGACGAAAGTGCTCCGTACAATCCGAAGAACCTTCCACTTGGATGGGATGGCAAGCCGATTCCATACTGGCTGTACAAACTTCATGGTCTGAACCTGTCATACTCTTGCGAAATTTGTGGAAATCAGACCTACAAGGGCCCGAAAGCTTTCCAGAAGCATTTCAACGTAAGCTCACAGTTCGATTTTTCAGTTTTAATTTTCGTTTCTTCAGGAATGGCGTCATTCTCACGGTATGCGATGTCTCGGCATCCCGAACACCTCCCACTTTGCCAACATCACGAAAATCAAAGATGCTCTCGATCTGTGGAACAAGTTGAAATCGGAGAAAGAAATGGCCAAATGGAATCCTGATATCGACGAGGAGTACGAGGACTCGATCGGAAACGTCGTCACTCGCAAAATGTACGAAGACTTGAAGAGACAAGGACTCCTGTAATTTCCCCATCTTCCCCAACTTTTTCTTGTTCCAGACCTGATTTTTTACAGTAACCTCCAAATATTCTTTGAAATGGTCTCATTTTGTGAAAGTGAATTTATATTTATTATTTATGTCAGTGTTAATAGATACCAAAGAGAAATTGGTTTGTGGAGAGGTAATGTATTTACAGAAATGAGTGCAGTTCCTGTCAGTACTCGTAAGCTGGATTCGCCTTGAAATCCACGCATCCTAAACACGTGCAGTACTGCTCTCCCTTTCCACAGTATCCACTGTTGCTGCAGCAGAACGACTCCGAATCCGGATCGCACTTCGGGATCTTTCCAGTCGAGAGACGAGGAGCATCGTATCCGCATCGACCTGAAATGCGGATTTGGAGAGGAAATGCAGACGAAACAACTAACCGACGTTGGCCGGATTCTCGGAGAAAGTCCACCACTCGAGCGGTTTGTACTTGAAGTCTCTCTGCTTCGAGAAGTCGACGCATCCGATGCATTCGCAGTGCTCCTTCGAGTTGCCGCAGTATCCTCCGTTGCTGCAGCAGTGCGCATTCGCATCGTCCGGATTGCACGTCGGCGCCTCTCCTTCCATCGGTGGCACGTCTCTTCCGCATCTTCCTCGTTTCCCTTCTCCTGCATCAGCAGTGTACCATGTGATCTTCTGTGTCGGCTTCACCGGCTCTTTCAGTATCAGATTCGGATCTGTTCCGTAATCAATGCATTCGGGACACAAGCAGAATTCGGCTCCAGATCCACAATAACCGTACTTTCCACAACACGCGTGACCCGGATCATCTGGATCACAAACTGGATAGTATCCGTCTATCAACGGAGCAGACTTTCCACACATTCCAGCCAGTTCCTCATTGTCATCGTATGTCCACCACCGCTTGTCGTCGACTGGAGAACACTTGTAATTGAACAACTTCTTCGACGAAGAACACAGAGAATCAGATGCGGCGGCATTCAGAAGAGTGCCTGCGTCGTCGTCGAAATCGATGGCCCATATCATGACTCCTCCCAAATTGTTCTCCACAATGTAGTCCACTTTATGCTTCAGACTCTCCGCATTCTCATATCCCACGAACGTCTTCTGCTCAGGAATCCAGATGAACGGGGCCTTTGCTCCCGAATGGAACTTTGTCTTGGCCGTGTCGAACTTCTCGTGCAGCTCCCTCCACTGAACATCCCCTCCCTCAAACTTTGTTCCTTCCGAATTCGTCGCAGTCGCAGTCCTCCACATATCGTCCGAAGAGTCCACAGCATCGCCGACGTTCTTCCAGAAGCGACCGTAGAAGGGAACGCCCATGTTTATCTAAAACGTAGATTTCTCTTTCGATTGAATGATAAAATACGGGACCGTACCTTATCAGTCGTTTTGGTCTGGCAACTGTAGTCCTTCATCGTTGCATGAACGTTCATTCTTCCCGAGAACTTCTTCGGCATCGCAAACTGAAGAGGTGCCGGAGGGCCAGTGTATGCTCCCCATTTCGATGACCACGCACCGAAGTAATCGTAGCTCATTACGTTCACAAAGTCACAGTACTTCATCAACTGCTGCAGATCGTATCCTGGTTTCAATACCCAATGTCCAGCTGCTCCCGCGAAAGATATCAAGTATGGTCTCCCCGTGTCCGTCTCGAGATCTCTCAATTCGTTCCGCAACTCCCTCATCAGATTCACATAGTTCCTCCGGTCGACGGGTTCTCCCTCCACCGCACCGCCTGTCACCGGGTATTCCCAATCGATGTCGACTCCGTCGAAACCGTAATCTTTGATGACTTTCACCAAGTTCTGGATCAGAATAGATCTTCTCGAATGATCAGCTGTGAGTATCGAGAAGTACTGCGAGTTCTCCCATCCGCCGACAGCATAGAGCAACTTGAGATCCGGATTACGGGCGGCCACTTCCTTCACATGCTCCAGTCTTGCTTTCGCAGCATCTCCTTCCAATTTCACACTTCCATCAGAATCGACGACGAAGAAAGCGAATACCAGGTGAGTTAGTCTCGCAGCCTGGCTATTTCAGATACGAGTCCTTTTTCATAAAAATGCGTACCTGATCATCTCGAAACGGCTGTTTTCCCCACGAAGTGATGTATCCGACTCTCCTCCGATTGCAGGATCTATCGGCGATTCCAGCGTGGCATACTGTAACTATTCTCTGAAATTCTCCAAAAACGTGTCCACTAACCTTGAAAAAGTAAAGTAATCCCAGCGAGAAACACGGCGCTCCTCATTCCGCTCCAGCCCCGACTAAACTCAAGTCGGCCCAACCTTCCCCGTCTCTTTTCATTCTTTCATCCCCTACAGTGCATGTCTGCGTCTCTCTCCTTCGCGCACTCTCTCGTCTTTCTCATGTTTGCACGAGCTCAAATAAGGTGTGAAAGGCTTGTTGAGGAACGAGACACAAACAAGTCCGTTTCGTGTCCATTTGGCTTTTTCCTCCGAGAAAATGCACGTGCACAAACTATGATTTACTCCGTTTATTGAGAGACAACAAGAGATGAAGCTGCTCACAGAAATCAACAACAGAAACCAGTAGCGCTAACTGAGAAGAGCAATTAGATTATTAATGGTATAATTTAGGTTATTATGAAATGAATCAACATTTTGGAACGCGTTATAAATACAGAATTTGAGCCGATTCTTATGTTTTTCTGGCAGTCCGCCGCTTCACAGCTCCCCTGTCTTCCTTTTCGCTTGCTTTCGACTCGGCGACTTCTTCGGTTCCTTTGTCCTCCACTTCCTTTTTCTTCTTCTTTTCGTCTTCGCCTCCTTCTCCATACTCGTTGACTCTTGTGTAGTCGACTGGATACAACCATCTTTGGTAAAGGTAGACGAGGAACACGATGTCATCTCTGAAGCAGGCCATTCTGTGAGCAGTTGGCATGGTGATCACGAAGGCAAAGAGATCGTCGATGAACGTGTTGAACGCCTTGTACATGAAGGCTCTCCATGGAAGGTGTGCCACACTCTTGAGTTTGTAATTGACGAACAACTGCGGCAGCATGAACAGGAAGCCGAATGCGTAAACTCCGTTTGCTGATGTTTCAAGGAGCCAACTCCGCCAAGATTTGTGAGGAACGTAGAGGAGACTGTAAACTGCTCCGGCGAAGACCAGGGGAATCAGGAGAATGGAGAGATATTTCATGGCCTGGGCATCGAAGGAATCCGTCTCGTTCTCTTCGGCGGAATGCTTTCCGAACTTGATTCCCTTGAAGGAGATGGTCACTTTGTACGCAATGGTGACCTTCCAGTACTCTATAACTGTGGCAATTCCTGCAGGAATGAGCACGAGAAGACTTGTTTCTTGATCAAAGAGGTAGAAGAAGATAATTGTTTGGGAGAAACAACGCCACAGAAGAGTTCTGAAAATAAGAGACAGAAATGGAAAACTACGTTGACCTGCTTACTTGGTAGAAAGTCCGACCATTGAAGTTCTGCCCTTCCAGAAGGAAATATCATTTTTGAAAGCGAGTGCGTCAAAAAGAAGATGGAGTGTAGATACGAAGAAAGTGACCATGAGCAGAACGATAGAAGTTTCAGTGAACAGCCCACGGATCTCGTCGATGTCTTTGTCTTTGAATCCGTGTCTCATCAATTGCTGAGTTGACCGGGCAGTAGAAGTGAGAAGAAGCAGTTTGGCAACACTCGTCGGCTCATAGCTGATGGTGAGGTTGACGGCACTGTTGGCATCTGCCAATTCGAAAAGATGCTTGCTTCGCATGCTCATCTCGTCAACGAACATGATCGGTAGATATCCTTCTTCATTGTTTTTCTGCTGGATTGTCAGATAATCTCTGGAAAAGATTGTGGATTGAATGACAACAAATAACGTCAAAACATACTCCAATTCTCCACTTATTTTTGTCTTCAAATAACGATTCGGCTCCGAAACAATCCGAATAGGCAGCACACTGCGAAAATGAGCGGCCAGAGCAAATGTTCTCGTTTTCTTCGACGATTTAGCTTCCTTCTTTTCGTTTTCCGCATCTCCCAAAAGTTGGAATGTCTTTGCGATCGGCTCCTGGAACACGATCATCGACGCGGCGACGTGCACTCTCCAAGCGGCATTCATCGGGTTTTTGCCCTCAAACTTGTGCGGTAGAAGAATAACATGAGAGTATAGGTAGCCGTCTTTTGCAACAGAAGGTGGAATCTCCACTTGCAACTGAAAAAGGAAGATGATTTTACTTTTATAACTGTATCCTGCTACATCTTTCTGAAATGCGTCTGCCACTTGCACATTCTCGATAGTGGTAACCAGCTGATCTAGAGCGTCTCGAGTTTTAGAAAAATACACCCGTAGCTGCAGAAGTTCGAACAATCCGTCGCTATTTGGCCGGACAATAGGCTGGAAACTGGATGATTGAGTGTTGTTTTCTATGAAAAGCTTACAGAGTAACAAAGAGATGCTGGATCTTGATCGGCGCATAGTTCTGGAGTGAACAGCTTGTACAATTGGAAGAAATTGTAGAACATGAAGCTGAGAAACAGCGTGCTCACTATCTTTGTTAGGTTTATCTCCATCTGAACATGATTGTAAACGTATTTAGAATAAAACACTGGGAAGATAATAATGGTGGATTATAGATATGGAATACCGATATCAGCGGCCACAAAAAACAGAAAACAGTCAAATTTCAAAATTTTCATTGGAGAGTATCAAAGTACAGGCACCAGTTTTAATGGAATGATTTACAGGGGAAATTTCGAATTATGGGGGAACGGTAAAACGGTTCTGTAATTAAAAGTTGACAATGTTCGAGATGCAACGATCCTTGAAATAAACGTGTCTCTTTGGCGCCACGTCACTGGTTTCTTTCGGTTGCAACCAGCCGCTCATTTTCTTACTCTGCGGCTTTCCTTCTTCCTCGTCGTCTTCCCAACTGTCAGGAACACATCTTTTCTCCACAATTGCACTAGCCGTTTTCCATGATGAACGGACTAGGGAACAGAATCCAAAGACGGGTTCAACGCTCAAACGCAGGAACTTCTTCGTATTCGGATCTGAAAAATTTAAGAACTGCTTCGTTTGATAAACAACGATAAACTACCTCCGGGATATCCACTGCCAAATCCAGCTTCCGGAACTCTGATGTTCTTTTCCTTGAATTGCCAGTTTCTCAAACGAGCGTCACGGGTAACCTTCGCTGCGATCGATGCAGCACTGACAATAGGGAATATGGAATCAGCTTTTTCAGTGACTGTGATCGAGATGCCGGGAAATAATTTCTCCAGTTTCGCTTGATAGGTTGCTTTTGGTCCGACAGTATCCACTTTGATCTGAAATTCCGAATCTGTCTCCATTTATTTGAAATTTTACCGCAAACCTCTACAACATTGACGTTGCAAGCCAATGCATCCTTAATCAGAGTGATAGCAGCTTCATGAGAAACCTCGTTAAGCGAATATTTGTGTCTTTTGAGCATCGAGCAGCTGATGAGTTCCGGAGACAGACAGCGAACTGCGTAAGCAACCACTTGCTGAACTTCCTCGTCATTTCTCATTTTTTCAAAGATTTCGTCGCGTTTCGCTTCATTCAGAGCCTTCGAATCGTCCACACCCAGCTTCTTAAGTTCTTCTTTCTGGTCGAGAGGCGAAATCGCAGCGGCGTAGACCATCGGACCGAGAACAGGACCTGAAGGAGAAAAAAAAATAGAAAACGATTAAGCAGAAACGTCACAAACCTCTTCCTGCCTCATCGATTCCTAGCACACACGGGACGCCATCGGCGAAATCCTTCCAAGTTTTACTTCGCTCTGTTTGACATTTGAGAGACATCCTGGAAAGAATAAATTTGATAGAAAACCGCGAGAACTCAAAAAAAAGCAGACAAAAGAAATGCAAAAACATAAATAGAAAAAAACGGATTTCCATTTGAAGTTCAAAATTTTTGCTTGGCGCATTTTCGGAAATAAAAATTTGATAGCATGAAAAGCGCCAGTAGGCTAGAAAAGGGAAACCCTTCAATAAAAATAAACTGAATCAATACTTTGAAAATAATTCTTGGCACAATACGTTACCAATTTTGGCAAAAAACAAATGAAATGTGCAAAAAATGTGGATGCGGCAGTTGTCCACGAGGAGTACACAGCCGACAGTTTGAATGGCCGCGTTGCGAGACCCAGAGAACAAATACTGCCTTGCACCTTCCACTAGTACAGTTTGGCTGGGGAGAATTATCTTGTGAATTTAATTGGCTTGCCTACTTTTAATGATGTGAACCAGTTTTTGGGAGAAATTATTCTGAAGCGATCAATGAAAATCTTCATTCATTCAGTTAGATCGTAACGACACGAAAATAGAGTTACTATGGAATAAATACAAACAAGTAAATAATTAATTAGAAGTAAAAATGATGAATCAAGTCTTCAAGCTCATGGATTCCGCACTTCAACGAAGTATTTGACACTCTTTGATCTGAGTTTGCTGTGCGTGTTATCGAACACGAACTTGTAAACTCCCGGCTCCTCGGCACCAACTTCTCCGTCCTCTGGAACGAATTCGGTCTGCAGTTTGAACTTTGGATGCACCATGTAATCGTCGTCGTGCTCCGCCACTTTCTCTTGTCCTTCGGCGGCGCGAAGAATCGAAAAGTTGATGTCGTTGCTCTCGATTCGCCACCACCAGAACAGTTTCCTTCCCGGAACTGTTCCTTCTAGAGTGATCGGGACGAAAGAAGTGGATCGGGCGGAGATGTTCAACTTTGTCAGTTTTTCTGCCGGAAGATCGTTTGCCGGGTCGTATCTGCAACAAAGAACGGGTTGGGTGTACCATGAACTCTTCAGATCCTACCTCAATTCGGCCGGAATCTTTCCTCCCATCCGCACGTTTCCGTACTCGGTTTCTGCCTTTCTCGTGCCTCCCCATCTCTCGAACAACACCTCCTCTCCAATGTTTTCTTTCAAATGTTGCTTCCAGTCGTTTCCAAGGATCTTCACTTTCTGTTGTGTCTGCTTCGCCAAACACGGCGAGATCATTCCCCACAGAACTTGAATAAAAGTTGGAGTGTTTACGACGAAGATCTTTCGAATAACATCAGGAAACATTTCCTGAAAGCTTTCCTTTTCCTTCTGTTCTACTTCCCGATTTCAATTACTTGTAGTTGTGTGAGCATCGTCGTCACGCATTTCAGTGCAGCCATGTCAATCTGAGCCATCGAGAGGCCGTCCAAGTCGAAGATGACTGATGTTCCGAACGGTTTTCCGTGCACTTTCTCCTGTTTCCTATAAGTGATATCAGTCAGTCAGTCAGTGTCGACCAGTCATAACCCACACTGTCACAAGCGCCACACAGACTAGAGTGACGTGTGCCAGAGAGAAAGAGAGAATGGAGAGAATGTGTCACTACCCACCTGATAATTTGCATGACTCCCTCGCTTTCAGCAATCCTCATCCTGTACAAATCCGAGTTTCGCGTTGCGGGCATGAGTCCGGCCGCATCGAGATGACCGATCATTTGCAGGGAGATCACATTGTTCTCCTTGTCAAATCCGACCAGAGAACCGGGAAGATATCGCAGAGGAACACTGCAGTCGTCGCACTTCTGAGTCACTTTGTCCAGGTCGGAAAGATCTTCCGAGTCGAGGCCGAGAGCGTGGATTGCACGGAGGGAAAACTTGATCTTGGGGACAACGACTTCTGGAAAAGTACAGTTAGTGATGCAATTTGATGAGAAATCGAGTTTCCCCAGATAATTCTCTGTTATCTAAGCCGTTCAAAGCGGATCCCCGGGCGGCACTCACCGATCTTCCGATCCCACCCGATCAGCCATCTCATCAATGAAAAGTCGTCGTCATAAGCAGGCACCAGCTCGAGTTCTCTCGTGATCCGCTTCCGCAACTCCTCGAGCAATGCGCGGTCCGCATCGCTAATCTCTGCCGAATCCTTGCTGGATGTCGACATCTCTGACAAACGTTTCTTTGCCATTTCGGGATGAATAAGAGCAAGAAGAAGAATAGAATAATCAGTTATCAGTTATCAGTATATAATCAGCCAGGGCGAACCGAACTTTATCGGAACAAAAAAGCGACGAAAACACATGACTACACACGGAATGGACAGAAGAGGAGAGTTGGCACTTTGATTTCTCGCAATGCTTCTTCTTCTTCTTCTTGCGAAACTAAACTCATCGAAGCGGAACCGTGCTCGAGACACGGGCAGAATGCACAGATTCTCGAAAGAATTGTGAGATAACAAAGTGTAGTTCATGTCGTCGACACTATTAAATATTCTCGTCTCATCACAAAATCTACCTTTTTTTGTGCCCCTTTTTCGCAGGAACTTCATTATTTGAACACCTTCTTAAACAAAACTATAAATATGACGTTTCAAAATTGTTATCATCGTGTTTCAGACTAGAGCAATTTCAGATACACGTTTTATTTTATTTGTTTAATGGGAGCAACAACAAAACGAATAGGAAACGAGAGAAAGACGGCGATGAATAATGCCCTGGCAACGACGACCAAAACGGGAAATGGGAAACGTAAAATGAGGAGAGAAACGGGCAAGAAGCCCCAGGACGGGCGGCATGGAATACATCAGTGTTTCAGGCGCGAACGTATAGTAAAGATAAGGCGGGAAGAAAGAAAAGCGACCGGGAAGGGTTTATGATTGTGCTGGAAAGAGAGAAAACAGAGAATGTTCTGGAGACAGAACTGGAAACTGGTTATGAATGACGGTCTCTCGGAAGAGAAGAGAAGGGGAGAGAGAAGGCTGCAGTGGCTCCCGTGCGCCTTCGATCGATTCTCCCTGGAAGCGGACAGTCTCGGTGCGCGAGCAAACAGTGTCTGTCCGTGCGCTATTTCGATGTCTCTTTCGTTCAGTTAAACACACTTTGTTTCTTTTCTTTCGTTCCGTCCGTCCGGCACAAGCAGATCACCTGTGAAGTGGAGGAGAGGAAGGCAGAGAGACAAGACTCTAGATGGCTGCTGCCGCGCTTTGTTTCGAGGTCATTCAGTTGGCATTGAGTCACTGCACCACTGGCTGGTTGTTGTTGCTGTTGAGTCCGTTAAAGCCGAGAAATCGGGATTAGTGAAGATCCTTTTGGGAGCAGGTGGAGGGAGAAAGAGGGAGAGGCGGCAGGAGATGACGGGAGAGGTCACTGAAAAAGAAGAAAAAACAGGAGAAGTCAACGAGAGAATGACCCTGGAAAGTGTAATAGCTGGCAGAAATACGCGATGGACTGTCAAGTCGTTTCTAGGCTACATACTCATGTTTTTGTGAAAATTACAGGCAATTATTTTTCAAAGTCGGTAAATTGTCCGAAGAGTTTACTGTTTGAGTGCTTCCTACAAATCACAAGGACTCTTTGCCTGTACATATCGTCTGTATCAATCTGCCCTTCCCTGGAACTGCCACATCACCCGGATCCCTCTGGCCTTTCTCCTCACAAAACAAGAGGTCCCTTGCCACTGAAACCGCAGCACAACCCACTATTTTTTGATGTGCCCACGTCACAAAATTGAAAGAAAATGTAGTAGTGGAAAGAAAGGAAAGAACATCCCAAAAAACGGGGACGGACGACTTCTCGTTTGTGCAGAGGCGCAGAAAGATCTTGCATTTTGATGAACGACTCTTCTTCGCTTCGCCCCGTTTTTTCCATTGTTCGTCGCTCCGAGCTCGTGGCGGATCCAGTTCAGTTTAGCTCATCTCAACTCACTCATCGAGTCAAGCTGAGTTGTTTGAGAGTCAAAGAACTTCTGTGCAGATCAATCGATTTGAGCTGCTGATGCTCTTCAAAAGATAAATGAGACGGAGTGACAGGAGGAGCAGGAAATCGGAGGAAGAGGGGTAGCAACTTGTTCTTCCTCTCTATCTTCATGATTTCACACCTTTCTGCCCTTCGCTTTTCTTCGAATCAGATTTCCTGCACTCATGGAAAAATCAGAGGGATGAATGGGAAAGAGAGGCATAAAGAGATTCGAGATCTGGGAACTGGGACATGGGTAACCTTCAGACTCTGAATCTGGAAATGGCAAGTTTGATCGATGATCCGAAAGGAGTTCGGGTTGTTCCAAGAGAGACAGACTTTTTCTTCCGGACGGGGAGGCCCCCATCCGTCACAGGTCGTCCCTCTCTCCCTCTCCTCTTTCTCTCTTTTCCTTCCTCCGTTGTTCTACTTTACAACTTCTCCATGATCCCACCTACTTACCTTCTTCTCCCTATCTTTTTGATATCCTACCACTCAAAGACTTCCGGTTCTGTGTGTAGTTTCATGTTGCACCATAAGAAAGGGTTCCCCTCGCCTATTCCCTTTGTCATTCCGCCATTGCCACATTCTCGTTGTCAGGAGCAGTAGCGGCGAGACGAATCTTGGGAACGGGAACACCGCTGCCCGCAGGAGCTCTCATGTCGTTAACATTTGGCAAAACATACACGACACAACATATTTTTCTTCTCACATCCACCCTCCTCTTCTTCTTCTTCTTCTTCCTTCATCTTCGTCTGTCTCCTTCTTCTTCTTCTTCTCCTTCTTCTGTGCTCGCTCTTTCGTTTTCAACCGCAGACCGGCATAAAACTAAACGATCTCGAGTTACCTGCGTGCCCCAGCAGTCTCTGCTCTTTTCTCATTAGTCCCATCCAAGTGTCTCATTCCCTCGATGACTAAGTTACATGGATCAGTCGACGTAGGTCTAGTGGCAATGTCACAGACTTCTGCGGAAGGTTACCGTATCCGTTCCAGTTCCTTCTCTGTGATCTTTCGGTCGGCCCCTGTCCGTCTCTTTCTTTCATTTCTCCTTGTTGTGTTATCCTCAAAAGTGAGAAGAGTTATAGCTTGGTACACTGGTGGCAAGTGCAGTACTGGAGTGAGTGACTTTTGCACACCGAATGTGTTTTGATGCTTCTTTTCACCTTGACTTCGCATCGAGTTTTTGATCTCTTCATTGATAAGTGATGTAGTGATAAGTTGATGAAGTTCCAAGAAGTTAATATAGATTACTGTAGATTTCACATAGCCACATATTCCTCCAATTTCCAGGAACCGACTACCCGATTATTGTTATTTTCTCTGCGGAACACGTGGTAGTGAATCCGTCCATTTCTGAGTCTTCTACCGAATATTCAATGACCTTTAACCCGTTTTCCTCGTTCCCGTCTGCTTTTTTTGTTTTCATTCCCCCAACGGACCTCCTCTGTCGGAATCTTGTTCCCAGTACATAGGGCATGACAACTCCATTCATTTTTAAACTTTCTGATCTCTGACGGTTCCTTCTTGCTCTTCCTCCACTTCCTTTCTTTTTTCTTTTTTTTCTTCTTTTTTCTTTTCCTTCTTCTTCTTCCAGTTTCCGTTGTTTTCCTCCCTTCTTCCTTCCCCTCTGACTTCTCTCCGCAGCTGATACATTATCACTGATTCCCCCTCTTCCTCCACCCCGTTCATCCGCTTTCCCATCATCCCATTCCATAAATTATCGACGCCTGCGTCTCTTCCGGCGCCCCTGGGATCCCGTTCCCGCGTCTCAGGATATGATGCTGCTCGGGTTGACAACTCAATCACTGATCCCTTTTTGCAGATAATTTTTGCGCCCACGAATGCTTTGCCGACGCCGTTGAATCTGAACAGTATCACCAAGACTTGCTCAGTTTCTCGCCAACATCGAAATGACCACTGTCATTGGTAAGAGACATTGCTGTCTTTAATGATCCACTGATTCCTCTTCGCAGAACCTCGAAAGTTTGCCTTCTTCCGGAGGAAACCCAAAGAAGTGAAGTTGGACATGAACGGCAATGGTTGCATCAACCACGAGGGTGAGTGACTGACTGACGGACCGACTCGATCCATATTCTTTCTGTTTGTCCATCTGCCCTTCCAAAACTTGTTTCCCTATTCTTCCGTCTGAACTAACCGTTAGTTCATAAATACCCACAGATACTCTGTCTCCCTTCCTTGTTTTCATTCCCATATCGCATTTCGCACTTTCCACGTCTCCCGATTATCACTGTCTGCTCCGAATATTTATGGCCGTCGCGTGCTCCTTTTCAGAAGGACCACTCAAGTTCCGAGGACTCTTATTATAATAATAAGACTGATACTTCAAGTTCTTACTATTCACTCTACTGCTCTTATTCTTTCGAATCGATTGCATCCTTCTCTTTCTCCAACTTTTCAGTTATTTTGAGTCACCGCTCCCCCCGATTCGCACCCTCCTCTGATCATAAGCTTCCCGTGTCTGCGTCTCTCCCAATCCTGCACTCTCTCCCCTCCATTTCCCTTTTTCAAGTGGTCCACAGTCGGCATCCCGACGATAATATTTGTGTTGCTCTTCTCGGCGGCTCTGCTCCCGCACACCGTATATCCCCAATTTTTTATACATTTTGTGTCTCTTTCTCTGTTTTTATTTTATTCTTTTCTTGGTGTGTTCCATCGAAACACCTGCAAACGCACTGCTCGGAACACCCAATTTTCACAGTCTAATGGTTCCTTTCTGAAGAATTCATCATCTTGAATACCGTCCCAAATCGGTTTTCGGATGTTTCGCTTGTTGACCAACCACGCCCTAGTGAGCACTCCGGGCATTCCATCACCATCTTTTTCTCAACCAGAAATCTCACATCATAACTGCAATCTTGATTTTTTTTGTTAATCTGGACCACCATCCAAATCATTCTTACCACTTCAATGACTCTCATTTTTGATTCGCAACGAAATATTTTATAGCAAGTTGTTGACAGAATCAGAATGAGAACCTATTCCCTCAAGGGTTTCACTTACCTTCGAGTCAGTTGTCTGTGTCATTTTTTAGTTATTCTTATTAATTCTATATCAACATATTATGTTTCAGTAGCTGAAGAAACTGAACTAGAAGATCCGATGGCGTCGGTTTCGATCCGAGTTAGAAACGAGGACGGAGACGACTTTGTAGTGTCTCCCAGTGACGTCGTCGATAACATCAATGAGGTACCATTTATATGTTCATTGACATCTCATCTATTTGTTTTCCAGATAAACTCCCGCCGGAGCAGTCGCCGTGACTCGACTCCTGCCTCTTCAATCCGAAGAAGTCGTCCGTCGTCTGCGTATTTCAATGAGAATGGAGAGCCAATTGAGGGAATAACACGGGTGAGTTGACTGGGGAAACGGGGGAAAGACGGATGTGCTGGATGAAAAAGTTTAGCCGGCGAGGAAAATAAAAAGTATGGACCAGATCATGATGAGGCTGTTCAAGCCATCGAAGGTTCGTGAGTTGTTTGCTGCCAACAGATCCATCAGTGTTCCCTTTCGGCCGCAATTATCTGTCTCGTTGTGTCGTCCGTCCGTTCGTCTGTCTGACTGATAACTGAGTGACGTGTCTGAGAGCTTTTGGGTGGCTTAGTGTGAGGTATTGCACTGTGATGACACCGGATGAAGTTGTAGATGAACTGGAAAACAGGAACTCTTTTCAGGCGAGGAAATCGAAGAGTGTTCGAGATGCGGAACCCGGATTGAGGTCAATGTTGTATGGATTGTCACAGAAACAGTGAGTTGAAGGAGCAAGACGCACGGAAGAAGAATCAGCTTGTTTCAGGGAAAAGGAGGAAGCAGAAGCAAAAAAATTGGCGAAGAAAATGATAAGTGAGTTCGGGAAAGAGATGGGAGGGAACCAGAGGGAACGGGGGATGAGTGCACGGGAGAACACGGTACACAAACGGGAGGATCAGAGGGTTCAGCATGATGGTTGGAACACCTGGAAACAGTTGTTCGAGGGCAAATATGCGGTTTGATGGTTAGGATAGTAACGGCGTAACTAATTTATTGGGTGATGGAAAATTGTAATGGATATACAAAATTTCAAATAGACTGTCACAACGGGATTTATAGATAATTGATCATCAGAAGCCCCTTGAGCGGCACAAAGAGATTGAAATTTCAAAAAAAGGGAAAATGTGAAACCGAAATGTTTATCCGAGATGAGACAGTGCCTGCAGCCTCGGCAGCTAAGTACATCGAGGATCATTGAAAATGTTTCCCACGAGCCTCGACTCCTATCTCTTTCGTTTCACTCTGTCTTTCTCAATCTTTACAAGCGTTTCTTCGAAGACCATTCGACCAAACCATTCTTTCGACCAGGACCACGTGATCTTCGCACTCATCTTTCCTCCTCCACAACTTCCAATATTTGCCAATTGTGTTACGTGTGAATGATGAGGATCATGTCCTAGTTGTTGTTCTCCCTCGCGGCCTTTACGTTCTCTTGCCCGCTTATCACCAACTCACTTTTCCTCTGTTTGTGTTCGAAATTGTAAGCGAGCAGTAGGACGCGCACTTGACGCATGTCTACAGTAACCATCGAGAAGACATGTGGCACCGGAGAGACGCAGACAGAGGAACGAAGAGCAGCAGATTGTCATGAGTAGTATTAACCGGCTGCCAATCACTTGCTCGACACGCGATGGATTGTTTTGGCCTGAAATTCAAGAAGAAGCAGCAACAGAAGGAGGAAGAAGAGAAGACGTCGTCGCTGCCGGAGGAGCCGAAGAAGGAAAAACGGCGGAAGCCATCGAGATGTCTTCGTATTCATATTTCACTGCTCAATTCGTTGTCCAAGTGGTTGGAGAGGAACGTCAACGAGAGAACCGCATCGAGTACGACCAGAAATATCGTTGACACGATTCAATACAGTAAGTAGACTATTCCCAATTCTCGAACTTCTGAACTCCTTCTTCCCAAGTTGTCATGTACTTTTTGCTCGTCTTCACTTCTAAAAGTCATCATTATTATTCCTTCCGCGGACGTCTCCTCCTCCTTTTTCTGTCACAATTCATCCTTCGAAATGTGACTTGCGACTCCGCCTGGCTCTGGTTCTTTCCCGGGCTCCATCGGAAATTAGATATTCGTTTTCTGTCCATTTTAACCTAATTAGTTGTTTTGTGTTTCGTTTTCCCTTCCAATTGTCCTTCTTCTCCTTCTCCTTCTCCATCCCGATTTCTCCGCACCGCTTGTACTTATTACTCTCTCCGGCCACGTATTATTGACAATTTTGAGTGTCTCCGTGGAACTCCAAAGGTACAAAGAATCACTACGAACTACTTACGATTGAGCCATTTAACAGAAAAAACGGCTCTCTTTGACCTTTCGAACTTATTTTATCCTTCTCAAGAGAGAGGGGAAGCTATTCTTATTCCAATTCCCAAATCGCGATTTGTTTCTTTTCTTTTTCTTCCGAGAATCGACTCTTCTTCCTCTTCTTTTTCTTTTCGGCCAACGACCTCCTCAAAGATAAAATTGATAAGTTGGGTGACGTCACAAAGCGTATTTTTCTTTCTTTCAAACTCTCCGACGCGACTCTCTGGGGACTATCGGCGCGCCAAATACTGCAATAATAGTCGCTGTCAAAAGTTGCAAAAGACTTTCGAGTTCAATAGGAAAACGTAGCGTCGACGGGGAAAACATCTCGATGAGCAGGATGTGTTCTGAACCATTCGGATGGAATGTTGAAGGAAACAAGTGTTTTGAAGTGAGAGAAATATGAAACAAGAAAGGAAAACAATGAGAAAAAGAAGAAGAAGAAGAGTTGAGGTTTGGTGGGGAACAAGTGGAAGGAAGACAAGGAGCGGGAGAAGTACCTAGATTAAAATAGAACGACGACGACGGCGACGGGGAGATTCTTAACTCGGGGAAGACGTTGTCGTCAATTTCCCAGCGGACGTTTTACACATGCACAACTCCACGGCACTCCTCACTCATATGGCAATAGGATACATATATCAAAAAAGTCGGCACGGCACCACGAAGCGAGAGAGAGAGCACCAGGCCTTCTTCCTCCCGACACCCCCACCAATTTCTCAGTGTCAACCTCGCCCTGGTAATCCATCTAATTCAGCGTCGGGGAACGACTGGATCATGCATTTCCAATTATGCTTTTTCCATCTTGAAACTGTACATCGTCCGTTGAATTATTTCTTCAATCTAAATAGTAGTTTTAAAATTTTATTGTTGTGGCGCTATCGCTCTTTCTATTTAGGGTCGCTTAGATTTGGAGTGAAACATTCAGATTCAGAAGAGAGAGAGTTTCTTGTCTTCACATATGAATTCGCAGGTTGACAAGGTGCCAGAAAGCACGCATCCAACAAAGAACAGACACACGGCTCCGCGCCTCTTCTGCCGCCGTTTTCCCCGTTTTTTCACGGCTCATTTCACAATTCATAAATATACACGCATCATCATCGTTTTGTTTTGCCGAGGAGGTCTTTCCTCCAATTTCCAAAGTGTCTTTCTCGTATGTTTGCCTGTTTCGGTTGAAACAAATCTCCATGAAAAACGACAAAAATGGGGCGTGAATCGAATGCATTTCGAATGGGTTCGAAGCGTCTCCTCATGCCACGAAGCCATTTTAATATCGAGACCCTATATCATATTGAACCGAGTCAACGAGTCAGTGAATAAAGTCAGGAGAGTCTCCAAAAATTGCTTCAATCCCATTGTGAAACATCGTGAAAAAAACGAATCGAGCAGGAACTGACTGACGGCGATGACGGCGATGACGGCGACGGCTCGGATGGCATAAATTTGAATTCGAATTTGTCTCGAAGGCCATGTTTCGGGTCGTGTTTTGAAGACACAAGACCCACTCAGAAGTCTGTTTGGGCGGTCTTCTCCTTCTCTTTTTTGTCTTCTTTCGTTTATTTCTGGCACTTGATGCCTCCGCGTCTGTTGATATACATCGACTCCACTTCTACACTTTTGCTATTGTCTGGACTCTTTTTGCTTTTCAGAGAAAAGTTTTTCTTTTTTTTCGCTGGAATGAATGCCCCACTTATCTCTTTTCCCTTCTTTTTCTAACTCGTCTCTTTACCGTAACAATAACCATTTCCCCTTTTCCAGATGCTAACCCCTTGTAGCCACAGTAACCCGGGCCTTCAAAAGGCAAAGTCGGAAGAAGTGCCGTCGACGTCTTCAGACGGCACGCCACCCGTCCATCGCCGCGCACTAATTCGTCAGTGTGCTTCTGTGGAGCCTCTCCAGCAAGCGTCTCCCAAAAGAGGCGTCCGAGCTCGGAGTCGTCTCGATAATCTGCGGCATTTCCTGCCCAAACACCTGCGAAGTGTCACCGTCTCTCCAAGTAAAATCCGCAGCGAAACAATGCACAGTCTGCACAATTTGCATACCATCACAGTCGCAACTGTCGTCGAACCGGGAATGCTGAAGAAGAGTATCAGTGACTTTGTCATTGGATGTAAGTCTTATCGTTGCTTCGGAAACTCTTGCAGTTCCTATAGTTCTGCATATTCTAATCCGTTTCCCCTTTTTCTCCATCCAAAATGTGTTCATTTTTCAAAGGAAGCTAACTAGTTTGCCTCCAAAAACTAAAACGTTTACCTAATTCCGGACTCTCTTCCGCTCTTCCGCCGTTTCTCTTCCCTCCTAATTAGTTCCTTTCTTCACTCTAATTTTTCAATTTTAAACCGAAAGAACGCAAAAAAGAACAAGAACAAGAAAACAAGATGCGACAACAGTCTAAGCGGCGTTTTGAAAGAAAGAGGAAATTGAGAAAGATGAAGATTTACTCGAAAAACGAAAGAACAAAATGTATGTATCGTACGTATCGAGTTTCAAATCGTCGGCCTCAGGATTCTTCTCGTCCTCGCTTGTCCTCTTCCCGCCAGCACTTTTGTCCCTTCCCAACCGCCCCCTGCTTCCGATCGTCTGAACCTCGAACTCACCCACATTCCGCTTCCTTTTTTCTCCATCCGGATAGCAAAACGAGACATATACTTTCATAATCTTTGGTCGTACGGTGCTCTTTTGGTCACCACTTCTTCCATTTCTTCCATCATCTTGTTCTCACTAATCTTTGTAAATATTCAAAGTGTTTACTACGATCTTGCGCGTGTCTCCTCGTCAAGAACTTCTTGTCTCTTATCTACAGTAACCCGATATCATTTGTCTCTCTCCCTCTTTCCGTCCAAGTGCTCCATTCTCTCTACTACCCAATGGTACGACACGTCACAATTAGTGCATGTCTCAGTGATGAGTTATGTCTTTCCTGCAACTCATTTCTTCTCCCTTCTTGGTTTTTGTTTGGTGTCTTTTCGATTTTCCCGGGGACCAAACACGTCTCATCTCGTATACAAAAACGTGCATATTCGTCTCAAAATGTGACATTTCAACGGCTTTTGAAATACGACGTTTCGCTCGGATTGTGACATGTAATTGCGCCAACGTCTTCGTTTCCCTCCTATACCGTAGTTGCTTTCTCCCCAATCTCCCCGAATTTTTTTGGTTCCTCTTCCCGCGCCGCTTCCGAAATTGGCTCATTTCCTGTGTTTGGTCGCATCTTCCACACCACACACTGCCCTAACCATTGCCTCATCGTATCATATTTCGACAAAGAAGACCGAGAAGATGAAGAAGAAGAAGAAGAAGAAGACGTCGTCGTCATCTTCAAACACAAACAGACCCGACTCCTCGACGCATCGTCGTTTATCGCCCCGTTTCATTCGTATCCTATCCGATTCCCTCTCCTGTTTCTCACCCTTTTTCGCTTTTTCCAGTTTGCACTTTTCGCATTACAGTTTCTCATGACGTCACTACTCACCGCTTCGTATCATTCGCTTCGTGCGAAATCGCCCATCAGTGATTTCATAGAAGGTCTTCGACCGTCTACGTCTACCTCCATGAGTAGGTTTTGATACTGTCGACTGGGTTCCCTGGACTCGCCCCCTCTCCTTGTCCCCATGTCATCATGTTCCGGAGGGCCAGCAGGTCTTCGGTGATAAGAAGTAATCGAGGCGGCGGTCCCTATGCTCTCTCTCTGCTGCTCCCGCGGGCCGCCCGAGTCCTCTGCTGCTCATTCCCAGGTTCGCTTCCCTTCCCACTCTTCTTCTCCTCCTCTTCCCGCCCGCCGCCTCCTCGGTTGTTTCCCGGAGCAGCGGCCGACCGACGGCACATGGCGCAGCTGTCGTCCCAGAAGCGCGTCTGCGTCTCTGTGATAGGTGCACTCCTAACCGTGCCGCAAGCCACGGTGTCTTGCCTATGGTAGAGGTAAAGAAACTGAGAAGCAGATAGCAGAAAAGCAGCCGACGGAAGGGAGCGGAGACGCCCGCACTCACTTACTCGTCTCTTCTCGCGTGCTCCATCCAACCCACTACCGCCACTCCCATCACTTATCGATTCGGTACTCATTGATCGAATCTAACCAAATCCTCGATATTCCGATGACGCGTCTATGAAGTCACTATTCTCATCCGGAGCGCGCAATGCGCACCAACAGCAGCCGGGTCCCTCATCGTCCAGATCCGATCAGCCGGATCAGAGGAATTCATCTGCAAAGATGGACCTCCTCACGATACCCGAGAGTCCGACGAGCCGAAGACGTGAGCTGTCCGAAGTATTCGATGACTTCAGAAGGAAGAGTATCTCCGAGTTGAGTCTAGTAATGGACGCTCTCCGAGGCTCTCCGTCTCCCGGATCATCACAATATATCCATCCGGAACGGGCGTCGCAATCAACTGGAAATCTCAACCCGCCACAGTCCAAAAAGGGTCGACGGAGGAGAAAAGTACAGAAGACATGGCAGGCCATGTCGCCCGGAAACTTTGCCAAGCAGCTCCAACTCGGTAAGATCTCCTCGCATCCTCTTTTGTTTTGCTCTTTGTCCGCATTCATCGATTATTCTGATAAGAGTGCTGTCCTGTTGATGCTCAACTCGGTTCACTGCGACGCTGCCAAACCTGACAGCTGCGCACTAATGCTCCACCGCAACAATATCAAGTTGTGTAACCCGAATCTTGAGTAAAGTGACGTGGTTCGTTCCACTACTTCTAGAAAAGAACGTTTGAAATGCAGTCGATCAATCAAATTTCCTGTTTGCTCAAATGGGACCGGGCGATTAAAATTCAAAAAAAGGGTGGCAATGGGGAGCAGAGAGCGTCGAAGCGGAGGCCTCCCAAAATGTTTATGTTGCTCCTCCCCTACTAGCTCTTCGTTTTTATACGGCACGAGAAGAGCCACTGCATTTTTTGTCCGATTTCAAAAGGCAGTCAGTCTATTCGAGCCAACGCTCATATATATTCGCCAGTGATGAGGCTTCTTGTCGACTGGTGTTTCCACTATGGCCAGAGAAAAGTAGACAGATACCATGAAAGTGAGGGAGGGATAGTCTCGATCTGGGGGAATCAACCTAACAGTTTCTCATTTCAGTACAAGAAGAGAAGGCGATGCAGGCGGTTCCGACGGCACCAATTGATGCGAGCAAGTTCGTGGCATATGTGCAGGAACGACGCAAGAAGAGGATACTATTCAAGGGAGAATACTTGGTAATCATGCTGCTTACAGTAGTCATTCATGCTTTTGAACCTCTTCTAAATAGGACACACATCCCTCTCAGCGCTAATTTTCCTGCCGAATATAGCAGTGTTTTATGACAAATCGGCATAGATCCATCGTGTTGTCCTCTTCTCATTCGCTTCTTCTCCTTCTTCTTCGTCTCCCCGCTATGATTAAGTGGTAGCCTCTCGGATCGCCTATCGCGAGAGCAGCACATAAAAAATAACGGGCGGATTGAAGAAGGGACACTACCCGAGGCAAATGAACGGGTTCCTTTCACGTCACGCGAACCACATGATAGTGTTTCCAAGGGTTTCAATTTCAGATGATCAACCGTTCCATCGATAACAACAAGTGTCGGTGTGATGTAGGCAGTACTATGATGGATAGAAATCCGTATCCGGTGAGAGTTCGAGGAGAAACGTGGCAGGGGAATGAGTGAAGTTTTCAGGATACGTTACCTTACGACTACAACCGTGTGATCTTGCCTCGGATAGACGGGGACGAGAATTCGCACTACATCAATGCTAGTTATGTAAACGTAAGTGGATTCGTCTTCATCATTAACACAGTGCAAAGACCATCGTCTAGTTCGCCGCCAAACTTCGAGTAGTTTCGGGGTGGTTCGTCGCTGTCTGCACTATATGAAACTAATAAATCGCGGGCCTTGCCCCAAACGCTGTAAACTCATTCGACGCACACAAGTTATCGCCGCCAGCCCTTTCACCTCATACTGAACCCGCCAGTAATTGCGTGTTCTCCTCGCGAAAAGAGCCTGTGGCATATCATCAGAACGAGCGTCAAAAGACACCTGACACATGAAATCAAGCTGTACTCGCCCCCAAATTATTTGATCCGCATGTGTCAAGCGGCGGTTCGAATGCTATTTATCAAAAGAGGCCCGAGATTTTTCACACGTGTTAAAGTGGAGAGGCGCCCCCACAGACGCACACAAAACAAATAATAGCAGAGGCATTGAATCGAGAATAAACGGGGAAGATTCTGCAAAAACCCATTTTTCAGAGTTGGCTACGGGATAAAGCATACGTGGTGACTCAGGCGGTTCGAACCAAACCAATGAATGCGGAATTCTGGAGAATGGTTTGGGAGCTAGGATCCAATTGCATTGTCATGCTCACTAAGGTCTTCGATTTCATGAGAGTATGTCTCCAATGGAGCATTTAAAGATTCTCATCTCGATCTTTTTTCAGGTTATGTGTCTACAGTACTGGCCACTTACCAAGTTCCAGTTTCGAGAAATCGAAGTGGAGACGACAGAAGTGAAGACGTACTCTCATTTCGTCATCAGAACATTCAAACTGACACGGACGACATCTGAATCCATCGAGACGCGGATAGTGAAACACTTCCACTTCACCGAATGGGAACTCGACTCGTTTCCATACATCTCCGCCTTTATCGAACTTCGACGACGAGTTCGTCAGTTCATGGAGAAGAATCCAGTCGATGCTCCGATGGTGGTTCATTGCAGGTCAGTTTTATCATAAGGAAACCCGTAAAATTGGAAGATACAAAGAAAGAACAACGGGATAAAGGGTGAACTGTTAGTTGTTGACGACTCGTTTCCGGTACCGTTTCTGTGGTCGACAGTTGGCCAGTTTGAAGTCTTTGCACTGAACCTTTCGACATGTCAGCGGAATCCGCGACTTTGTCTGCTTCGTGAAGTCCTTCATCCAGTACTCAACCTAAAATTTCTCCTTCAATTCGTTTCTTATTTTCGGAAAACACCTGCAGTCTAGTGAACTCTAGTAGATAGTTTGCTGCAGCTATTCCCGTCTCGTCGGGACACAACCTCTTCAGAATGTATGTCGAGCACGTATGATCGCAGAGAAGTTGTCTGCACCTGTAAATATACGAATTCCATCCATCATCCTCTGCTTTCCATGGTTACCAGACCTCTGAGAGTATCCGTCTTGAGTGTGCACAAGTGCTTTATAGCCACCGCATCGCGGACGGCAGTGACGGATGAGGGCTGGGGCCGACTTGGCGTAGCATGGAAGATGTTGCAACATCTGGTGGGGACATAAAAAGTTGAAGGAGCAGAGGAAGACGCGTCACAGACGGACTGCGTGTAAACACTAGCCACCGCCGCATCGAATCGACTAGACTAACCTCGGGGAACCGATTCCGACACACGTACTCTCGAAGATTGAACTGCACCGAGTATCCGCACTCGTCGATGCACTGACTGTGTTGGTAGTCGAGCATGCAGAACAACTCGAGATCTCTTTTTTCGACCACACTCGGCACATCGATACTTCCGAATGCCATGTGGGCCTGCAAGTTAATCAAAGTTGAAAGCAAAATGGAGAGACAAAGCAACGCACGTTGACCATGTCCATTCCAATGTTCAGTTGGTTGTTACATCGTTGAAGGCACTTGGCGTCGTTCACCACTTCGTCTCTCCGTCGGGAACCGTCCACTGCAAACGAAAAACCTAATTTTCCCTGGACACGACATCCGAATTCCTTTGCTTTGTTTCAAATGCACTTTTACGCGCATAAGACAACAAAAAACAGACGCCGCCACGAGGATACACGGATTAAGATCCGAAGCGTTAGAAAGTGCAAGTGAAAGTTGAATGGGAGAGAGAGAGATGGTATCTGTTGCTTTCTCCGGCAAGATCAGCCCACTTACGGGCACTTTTCCTGCTGCTGCTCGAGTCTTCCAATGAATCGTAGTCATCGTCGTACTGCTTCTGGATTCGCGCCAGCGAGAAGCCAGATGGACCTCTCTTTCGGAAACGGGCTGAATGAAAATACAAGAATTTGACATTTAGTTGAGCAGTATTACCTCTTGGAATTCTCGCCTCGACTAGATGATAAAGAGTTAGAGAGATTGTGAAAAGAAGGCATAACTGCATCTAAAACGTGAGAATTGACTTTGAATTCGAGAAGTGCAAGAAACGGTCAGAACAACGAGGCGGACAGGAAGAAAGAAGGCGTACGCACTTGAACTTGAAACGGTCTGAAGGACAGAGAAAAGTCGGCAGAAAACCGCAGGAAAAATTGGTGGCGAGGAGAGTAATAATAGCAGGAAATTCACAATAACAAGGACGAAAAAAGGGAACAAAAAATGGAGAAAGATGGAGAGTCTTCAGGTGAAGTTTTCTGAATTTCAAAGTGATTTGTTTTGACCGCACTAGGCCAATTTTAAGAAATCAGCAACAGCAACAGACCTGTCAGAGGAATTCGAACAACAAAGTAGAACCTCAAAAATGGCTGCTGCTTGCCAATTTCGGTCTTCAGTCGGTGACAACCTTCACCTCTTCTTCGACCGTAATTATACCCTCATCGAGGCAGAAGAGAGGTCGAGAGTGGGTCGACTGGGAGCTGATGTCAAACGACGGACGAAGCTGCTGTGGCGGGTGTCGGCCGATTCTATCCGACCGAACTGGTCACTTACAGATTGTATCGCCTACTTCGACGCTTATGCATAACTGAGCGATTGGCGAGATTCATCGTCTTCTTAGAGTTGGATACCAGAATGACTGAAGAACAGAAAGAGAGAAGGGCGGAGACAGTTGTGGAAAAGCGAGAAGGGACTTACCTAAATTCGGGCGGCGTGCGGGTAGATATCTCTCTCGGCATCTAATAGTCAATGGGGGCCGCTTTGAAAAGTTTCAACTTTCTCCTCCTCACTCGGTTATTAGCTTATGCGTCCCCTCGTCTTCTTCCGTTTTCGGCGCGGTTAATAACACCATTTATGGGTTCGGAACTTTTTTCGAATAGGTTGTCTGTTTCCTTTTTCTTGTTCATTTCGGTGTAGAAATTAGAACTTTCTGATTTGAGACATCTATTCTGATACATTAATATTCACTGTTGATCTCATCTCCGGAGGGAAAATAGAACGAAAAAATGAGGGCAAGACCTTGGTTTTCATCTCTAAACTATCTTTTTTTCAGCAATGGAGCTGGACGAAGTGGAGCGTTTTTGGCACTGGATGCGAATTTGGAATTGATGAAAAAGACGGGACAACTGGACTTTTTCGAGTACGCCAAGACGCTGGTGAACTCGCGACCGCATCTGATAGACAGTGTTGAACAGTATATGTTCATCTATGAAGTATTATGCGAGGTAGGTGGGAATGAGGGAGGGAAGGGAGAAGGATTAGGAAGGAGGAGTTATGAAGTGATGATTACGGCCGGCCTTGAGAACGGCATCGGCCTGAGAAACGGGGAGGAAGAGAAGAAGCTTGAGAGAGAACTGGTTGGATTACAGGCGGTGATGTGCAATGTGCAACCGATCGAGATGAATCAGTTGAAGGAGAGAAGCAGTATGTACAAAGCGAAGAAGAACAGAGAGCTGTTGGAGAGTCAGGAGACACATGAGAACAAGGTGAGTGGAAAAGGGAAAAGGAGTGAGGGACGGAATAGCCGACTATCGGATCACGCATCGGGATCGTCGCTTTGCGCGCCTTTTTTCGGATTCTCCTCACCACGATGGCGACTATGGCATAGTTAAGCAACCGCGGAATGGGTTTAGAAAGAGGGCGATGGGAAGAAGAAGAAGAAGTAGAAGGGAAGGGAAGATGATGTGAAATGAGTTGCCGTGACGGATGGATAGCAGCAGATTATGAAGTCGTTGGGGTGATTGGAACGAGCGAAAGAGGGGAAGAGGGAGAGACATTATCTTCCTGTTTCCAGGGACATTTCTAGAAAAATGACTCATCCGCAAAAGGTACATGCGTCAATTTCTATTGGACGAATTCCATTACATTTCAATTCGATGCGCTCAGATTGCAAAGTTGACAATCATTAATGTGTTTCTGTTTTTGTCGGTCAATTGGGATTTTATGACGGTCGACAGAGTCTCAAAGAGGGTTTTATGTACTAACGCGCGCAGGGTTTTATCACCTCTCAACACACTTTTCATTTCAGCTTCTGATGCATCTGACACCAACATTGCGCATCGGAGACTGTGCCGGCGGACATCGTCTCGAGAACAGAGGAAAGAACAGAGATGTTATGGTAGTGCCACGTGAGTGAAAGGAGCATTGGGATTAGAGATGAAACAGAAACGATTACAGCTGACCACGCGAGACCGTACCTTCAGACGTTGCACGGAGAAAGCAAAGATTACACTTATATCAATGCAGTCGAGGTGAGAATCTGAAAAAGAAGAAGGAGAAGGAGGAGAACGGGAATGAACGGGGAACTGGTATTGTATATCATTATTATAGGTGGACGGATTCACTCGAAAAGCCGAATTCATTGTGACGGAGTGGCCGAAACAGAGCACTGTCGACTCTTTCTGGACTCTGATCTACGATCATGCCTGCCACACCGTCGTCAACTTGAGCAATCAGGGAACCTCGCGGGTTTGTCTTTTCAGGTCATCTCTTTCTATTTCCTTGTGTTCCAGCACTATCCATCATTCATTCACAACAAAGGAAAGGCCAACTACGGGCCGTTCATCGTCGAGATCATGAACTACCATCAGTATCCGGCGATGACTTCCCATATGGTCAAAGTGATGAAAAGAGTGAGTTATCCAGCGTTGTTTTCAGACGTCCATAGTCCGCTTTTGATTTCATTTTCATTTTCACTTTTGTTTTCGAGTGCATCGAAACATTTTTAAATTGTTGTCTCAAAAGTGCAAAAGGTCTGTAAACACTAAGTTATGTGAATGCTGAGCAGGTGGATCCTCCGAACGCGCGGCCGGCGGCCAAGATCCCGACACTGGAAGGAGTGCCGGGGTATCAGACCCGGCCGGACATCATGCCCGGCCAGTCGTTCCGCTTCAAACCAATGTACCGCGGCAAGTTCCGCGAGCCCGGTGAAGATAACTCGACGTCGTCGGACGAAGAGGATTCGAGCACTCTCCTCTCGACTCGTCGACCGGCTCGCAAGACTACGAGCAGTCAGTTTCTGAACTTGCCGCCGACGCAGCCACGTGGAAACGGCCTAAAACGACGCAGCAGATCGGCGGAAAACTGCGACCCGTTCCGAGAGGTGGAGCCCCCCGAAGTGTGGTTGAGCTGCGCCCCTGTGTCTTCCGAACCTCCTCTTCCGCCGTTTCCCTCCCCAATCCGCTTCCTTTTCGATTTTCGTTCTACTCACAGTTCTCATTGTGATTGTGCGTGTGATGCGTTTCGTTTACTGAAAACCAAAAAACACAAAAGCTTTTTCGCTGATTGTCTTACCCGGAGGAAACATTGTAGAAGTTCCCAGTAGTCTAGTAGGCACTTAGCACAAACTGTTTTGTTTCGCTTTCGTATTCAAATTAATCGTTCGTTTCCTTTTGAGCTTCCAAAGCCATAAAAACCACATCCCCTTGAGAAAATGACAAAAACATATCTTTGCAGCCCCACCAGGTTCCACCAATGAAGGTCGACCCTGAGGGTAAGGGGGTGTCAAAACTAGTGAGTTACAGTACGCACCTGGCCGTTTTGTGCCACGTGTCTGACTTATTTCTGTGCAGTGCCAACGCCTTTTTGAACCTGGTGGGGAACTGTGTCCACTGTCTCTCGTCCCGTGTATCGTTATCGTCTTGTGATTCGTTGTTTCAGAAAGGAGCCGCCGACATCAAACGCCTTCTGAATATACGCAGAGAGAAGGCAGATCTTCAAAAAGAGACCACCAAGCAGATCCAGAAGCTGGTCTCTTGCTCTTTCTCTCTCTTCTGCTTTTCTTTTCTGTCCGCCCTAACAGATCGCTTATCTCCTAACCGTCCATGTCTCGTTGTCTAACTCTCTCAACACGAATCCTAATAATTCATCAAAGTTTTCCCACCCAAAGTCATGAAAACAGACAGTATCAGTCAAAGTGAACGATCCTCCATCCAAAACCAGCTCACACGTAAATCAGACAACTAACCAGCGTGCCGCTTGCCCCACTTCCCCCGTTCCGATCCTCTGACTTAAAGCTCCGTGTTTCAGACATTTATGATCAGCGACATCATGGCCAGTGGAGCCCAGAACCAGCAGATTGACGCAGAAGTTCGCATCTGTTGTGTGATTCAAGTGAGTGAAGAGTGTCTGGAACACGAAAGAATAAGTGTTTCAGGTGAGAATGTGGCCGATTGAGAATAAGGTTCCACTGTCGACTACTGGCCTGATCGACGTCATTAAGATGGCAAGAAGTTGGCGGAAAAGAGCACCTGATCGTCCGGAAACCAAACCAACTATCGTCATGTCACAGTATGAAAATTGAGAACTTGAGTACCATTTTGTCAACTTTTCCTTTCCAGCAACGGAGTCTCTCGCGTCGGCGTCTACATTGGAGCCAATATTTGCATCGACCAAATGGACATTGACCACGAAGTGGATGTGTTCCATGCGGTCAAAATGATGCGGATCAACAGACCACAGCTAATTGATATGAAGGATGAGTACAAGTACCTGTACGACGTAATGTTGCATTGGTACATGACCAATCCGGAGTATCGTATCTACGACAAGGAGGACAGCGAGGACACCGACAGTCAGAAGACCTCACGTCCTCCTTCCAATCGTCATTCGATCAAGGAAAAGAGTTCTTTCAGAGTAAACCCTTCCACTTGTTCCGCTCCTATCCAATTCGTTCTTCTTTTCAGAGCAAGTTCTCGTTTCGTCGTCGCAATACCACCCGAAACGAAAACAATGCGGTAGAGCAACACGCGAACAACAAGTGATTTCGTGATTGAGAACAAGTCCCGCGGGTCGCGCCATTTCACTCTCTCTCCCTCCCTATCTCGATGCCTTTTCAGTGCATCATCTCTCCCATTCTCCTTTCTTTTCTGTATCATCCCTCAGTTCAATTTGTTCCACTTCCTCCCTCCAAGACATATCAAATACCCTCTCCCCCATCCCTCATTCTCTCCCTGCCCCCCCCCCTATATATATTTGTCACTGTGTTCGTCCTTTCTTTTATCTGTCTGATCGCATTTGTCACCTATGTGATTCCCTCCTCTTCGTTTCCAATAATGCTTTCAGTTTTTCTTCTCTCGGACTATTGCAGCAGCTTCAATGACAACTGTGATTTGTTGAATTTTAATAAGCATAAATATTTTATTTTTCTTCTGTTTTTTTTTGTTTTTTACAGTTCCAAAGCATTCACTACATAAATTCTCTGACTCCCGTTGGCAGAAACGGACGTGCTTTTGCGTAGAAGTTGTCACGTGACAGATAGCATCCACACATCCGTCGGTATCCTTGGAACGCCGTCCTCGAGTGCAGAACTCTGTAGTTGTCGATGAAGATCACAGAACCAGGTCGGAGAGATGTCTGGATAGCATTCTCCGGGTCATGGCACAGTTGAGAGAACCTCTCGTATGCTTCGTAGAACCGCATCGCTTGCTCAGCTGAGAATTCGGATGAGGAGAGACAGTTGAACGGGGCACGGTCATATGGGTTGAATCTGGAAAGAGGGCAGTTTCACGAGGCACTCTATAACGTATATACTCACCGAACTTGAGCAATATTCCCGAATGAATCCTTCTCGATCGCTGGTTTCTGCAAACTGACACTGTGAATTGAGGATCCTGGAGGAGAGCCTTCCAGGTAATGATGGGTAATCTGGAAGAGATGATGTGAGGATACTTCGGGATGGAATCACTCTCACTTTCGTTTCACAGAGAGTCTCGAACATCTCCGGATTCTCGTCTCTCAACTTCTTTGCACAAAAGAACGCATCGACAAGTACAGTATCTCCTCCAGTTTTCGCTGGTTGCAAACAGTGAAACACCTGAATTCCGGGTGCCTGATTGAAGTATGTTCCATCCGTGTGTGGACCGATTCCTTCATTGCCGTAAGCAGTGTCTTCGTATGCTGGTTCGTCCTGAATTACGATGTTTATCCAAAGAGAGATGTTTCTGAATACGAACCTCAGAAGCATTATTGCTAAACACCCAGAACTGTCCGAAGAATGTGTCATGGACCGGAACGAGTTTCTTGCACAATTCCTCGGTCGCTTCTGGAGTTCCCTCCACGTCTTCTATCA
Source organism: Caenorhabditis sp. 39 LS-2015 (assembly GCA_900536345.3). Classification (NCBI taxonomy): domain Eukaryota; kingdom Metazoa; phylum Nematoda; class Chromadorea; order Rhabditida; family Rhabditidae; genus Caenorhabditis; species Caenorhabditis waitukubuli. The sequence goes on along the minus strand of LR563665.1, from coordinate 20,166 downwards.
CTACGACTCCGTACTTGACAAGATTCTCCGAGAATTTTTTCAGCTCCAGGTTCAAGCTTGAGATTCTGGGAATTCTATCCAATTTAGAATCCCATAACTGAACAACGTCGTCTAGTTTTGGAGCTCTCTTTGGCAGTGCCTTCTGGAGAATGTCGGCCAGTTCGAAAGTGGATCGATGGCCGTCGTCCCAATCGATACAGAGAGCAGTGTCTTCTTTCCAGGTCACCTGCTTTTTTTCTTTGATTTTCGCCCTGCTAAACAGATCCGAACAGTTTGATTTTCTCTGATTCGTCGGGGCATGATAACATTTTTGAGATGAACAGTGATCTCGCAGCCAAACGAACGGCATTATCAGTTGTTCTCGTTTTCCTATCAAAAGAGAGAAATAGAAGAGATAGACGACAGCTCGACAGCCACCTACCTCCGTTTTCATACACAATTTCGAGAGAATCGTTTCTCATTCGGACATTCTTGAATTGCCAACTGACGACCCGTGTGAGTTTTGAAGCAAGTCTTCTTTGTACATACATTCTAACGAAACTAGGACTGAAAATGGAAGTGAAATGAAGGGAAATGGGAAAGTGCGGGTCGGAGAAATAATGTGTAATGAAGAGGCAAAGTGCGGAAATGTAGCGGACTTTGAACAGACAGGTGCACGCAGGCAGCCACGATATAGTCGACGTCAGAGAGAAACGATAAGAACTGGAGGCACTTTTGGAAGTCATGGGGGGGAGGAAACGGCGGGGAACGTGGGAAACGAGAGAAGAAGATGGACATTGTTTGTTCTTTGAAACAGCAATCACATCATTTGTTATGATTTCGAACGAAGAACTCTATTTTGGAATTGACCAGCAAAATAGAGGAATTGAGTGCAGACACGAGATGCTTTCTGGGATCGCGAGGTACAGAGGACACTAGGAGATCAATAAAGGGGAGACGAGGAAGAAGAGTGTGATAACCAGTTGAGAGAACAACTTGGTTTGAGGATGATAACAGCTTATACAAACAATCCTGTTATTTAGGTTATTGTAACCAGGATCCAGTTTGACTACTGTAGTTTCAATTTTTTTTGTTTCAAATGAATTTGTAACTTGCCTGTGATAAAGTGCACTTTTCTGCAAAGCTTTCTGTAAAGTACTCAATTTAAATCTGGAGCCTATTATGTTACTTGATCAAATTCAAACTCAGTTCCCTCTTCGAAGAGACCTTCACAAACTTCATTATCTTTGCGAATCCCCTCTGGCTATCCGAAGGAATCTTCGATCACACAAAAGACGAGCGCACAGAATACTCGTCTCCTCTCGTATTTGTCATCATTCTGGCTGACGAAAGACCACTATAAGTCCGCCATACACCAACTAGACAGAGGGCCTACGTGACTTCTTGCAGGTTCAAATTTTTGTTCAACGTGATTTTTGCGAGGCACCGCCCCTCCAGAACCGTTAAAGCAGACGAACCATCGATGATGACAATTCACACTTGAGTTCTCATCATCATGGTCCCTTCTGACCGCGATTCCGCTGCACTTTTTGCGGTGAGTGCGTTTTAGTTTGACTGAACATTGGTTAGTTTTCCTAATATTTATGTTTTAGTGAACTTATCTCGATCTCTCTATAGTTTGAGCTTCAAATTAACCATTTTAGATCAAGAATTTGATGAAAACATTTCCCTTGGAAGAGCTTCTTCATTTGAATGAAACTCCTTCATATTTGCGCAAACTTTCGAATGTAAACTCAAATACGAACCTACTTTGTTTCATTGCTCAACTCAACGTGTTCATTTCAATAAATAGTCGTTCACGTGAAGATTTCAAATAAAACGGAGCGCTGTTCGTTTTTTGGTAAACATGTTGTCGATTAGTGTTGTAAATAGAATTGATTGAAGATTACTAAATATTTTAGAACTAGAAAATTATGTTCTCTATTAGGTAAACCATTAATTTCGTTCGAAAATCTCACTGATAAAGCTCAAAGCGCACTACGTTTTGCAAGTTGCATCACTGAAAAAAACCGCGGAAGCGTGCACTTTCCCGCTCTGCGTCTCTTCTCTCTCGCCCGCTGCGCCCGTCTCTCCATACTTTTTCCCTTCTTTTCGTCTGTTTCGCCTTGCCGTCTGCGCTCAAATTCCCTCCCAACGGGCGGCCTTCTACTCGTGTTTGTCCTTTCGTTTTTGGCTGTTTGGTTCCATTTCAACTTGATATTTTCAGAAGTTATGCTATCGTCAGCCATTAGATGCGGTGGGCAACAGGCGTCGTCCCGAATGACTCCGGCTGTCTGCATGGCCATCCGCAGGTTTGATCCACTCGAAGCGAAAATGGCCCAGAAGAGAGTTAGTCTTTCATTCAATTTTGTTTGCTTCAAAAAACTGTTCAGGCTGAAATTGTCCAGCAACAACAAGGGTCAGAGGTCGATCAGCAGAGTGTCAAGTATGCCACTAAGGACGATTTCAAGCAGAATATCCAAGACAATCGCTACCTTGGAGCTGCCGACGCAGAAACTGGACAGATTCCCACGAAATGGCAGAGAAAATTCCTCGTGATCACGAAGCTGTATCCATGTGCCGAAGACATTCCGCAATACGTTCAGTGAGTTGATTTCCTTGGGAAAAGAAGCTGTAAAATCAAATCGTTCCTATTTCAGCAATGGAACGATGAACCGAATGCACGACAGGATGCGCGTTGTCTACATCGTCACAGCTTCTATCTTTTTCTTTTCCACGTTCTACATCGCCGAGAGATCGATGGCAGCCAAGATCTCTCGAGATCGCGATGCCGGAGTTGTTGTCACCAAGATGTAGTGAGTCTGTCAGTTTCCATTTGTCTCTAACCTCTTCATGCCAAACGGTTCCTAATTGTACATGATAGCGAGTAAATAAATGTTCATCAATTGATTTCGTTGATTTTTTCTTGAATGTATCCGTTCAATCGGTTACCCATTCTTGACAATTTTCACTGCTTTTTGTTTCTTTTCTCTCTTCTGTCTAACCTAAATCTACAGAAATTTCCTTCTTGACCAATTTAAAAATGGGCATCTTCCGTACTGTCTTCATGAATGCTGCTGGAGTCACCGAAGAGGCGAAAAAGGGATCTTATGCGTGGAAGAAGGAGCATTTGACTCCAGAACAGTTGGCTAGAACTATGGATAATGCCGAGAAGTACAGTGGAGTGAGTTGCTAAGTCAAGAGTTTCACATCAAATTGAGCTTGTTTTCAGATCCCGGCCATTCCAGTTGACATCGGATTCCACGCTGGAAAGAATACTGGCGGAGCTCAAAGTACTGGAGTCATGTCGAACGCTGCCAGCAATCCAGGTGTCATTCTCGGAATGGGACTGACGACTGCCGCGCTTCTCGGAATGTTCAAGTGAGTGTTTGGCTAAACGGGAATTGAGACTGATTCGACACTTATAGAGCGGTGTAAACTGAAAAACAGGAAGCACTCAAGTTACCCCAACCATTTTCTTAACGCGCGTAACATCTCGTGATTTTCATGTGTACGCCGAGAAAAAGAGAGAAAGAGCGCGAATATAAATATTGATCTTTTAGACTTTGATGAGGGCATACTGAGAGCAAGACGACTGATGATTAGTGTAATCAGCGCAGAGAACATCGAAACAAAAGGCGGGGCGAGGGCGGGACCACTTGACCAAAGTACATATTATTGCCCCGACCCGACTAGAACGTTCCATATACGTCTGGCTCGTTTCTTTCTGCGACTGGGCCTAGTATAAAAGAGGTGAACGCGGTAGCTAAGCAACCTAACAAGCGAGCAAGCAGTCTTAAACCATAGACCATGAACGTGTGTTTGTCTGCTCCTTTATCAAAATGCTTCCAACGCCAGAGTGTAGTCTGCTCCCTCCGCCTCGCCACCTTCCTCTCCGACTAATTTCGCCTCTCTTGGCTCCCATTCACGTTTCGATGTGTGTATATGCTAGACTTCTTAATCAATAAGTAACGCCTTCATGCGAATAAGCTCATGTTAATAGTCGAATCAGCCCCGAATCCACCAGCAGCCAACTTCCATTCATCCTCTCATCTCATCCTCTCAGATCTTCCTTCCTCGGTGACAAAGTCGGTGCCCAGAAAATGATGCAGTACCGTATCATGGCTCAATTCTTCACTGTCACCGCTCTCGTCGCAGGAGTCACTATCTTCGGTGCGACATACGAAGACGAGGAGCATCAGAAATAGATCCATTCCTCCCCCTCTAGACACTCTTCTTTCCCCTCCGATTAGTTTCCTCTCGTTCTTCTTCTTTCCACTCAATGTTCCTTATGTTTTTTTTTTGAAAATTGGAGTCATCGGGTTGCTGTCATCTCTCTAATTTCTTCTCGATTTTCCGTTTCGTCAATACCGTCGAATAAATCAATGACTAATCGCTCGATACAGTGCATTGTTCAGAACATAATCTTATCAAATGCTCAATAATATATCGCTCCTAAACTGTTCGATTCTGATTGCCGCCGCGATATTCGTTTATCAAAATGCACGGAATAGGTATTCAATAAACGAAACAGAGTTTGGTGTGAACTTTTCGGATTCAGGACTTTGACTGATGTACACGTGGATGGCCAGTCGGATGCGAAATGGAAGCACGTTGTCGACGTGTTCAGGTGAGAAGATCTATCGATGACGTGGACAACTTGAGGAACTGCAGGTTGAACTTGGAACAGAATTGGGAAAGATCGGGAGCAGCTTTCGTTGTCTACCACAAAGGAAAGAAGGTAGTGGACATATGGGGAGGGTATGCAGACAGAGAGAGTCAGAGGAAATGGAACAGAGACACTCTTTCGATCGCATTCTCGTGCTCAAAGGCGATGGGAGCAATCATTGTTGCGAAACTGGTGGATGAGGGAAGGCTGAAGTATGATGATTTGGTGACGAAGCACTGGCCGGAATTCGGGCAGAATGGGAAACAAAATGTGACAGTCCGATGGCTGTTGACTCACAAAGCAGGACTGGCATACACAGATCATCCGATCACTCTGGAAATCGCCAAAAACCCTGAACTAGTAGACAAGGTCCTTGCGGAACAGAAGCCGAACTGGCCACCCGGACAGAAAGTTGGATACCACGCAGTGACACACGGATGGTTGGTCGATGCTCTTGTTCGGAGAGCGGATGCGAAGAAAAGAACTGCTGGACAGTACTTCAAGGAGGAGATCGCCGACAAGCACAGTTCGTTGTATGAATTACTAGGCTCGTACAATCTGAGAATTTCAGATATCGACTTCTACCTGGGACTTCCACTGGCTGAGCAGAACCGAGTGGCTCGAGTGGAGAATCCGAATGGCTGGAATGTGCTGGAAGAGATTCTGTACTCGCCCAAGGACTTTGATGTTCTCCGCTTCCTCAAGGACAAGTTCACAAACGGAACTTTGACCAAAACCACAGCAGCGACTCCGTTCATCCAGTTTGTGGGGGTAAACTTTTCTTTGTTTTCCCGAACTTAAAGATCGTCTCTTTCAGGCAATGACCCTGAACAATCCGGATCTTCACAGACTCGAACAAACTGCTGTTCTCGGTATTGGTACTGCTCGAGCCATGGCTGAGGTTTTCGAGTTGTTGCGCAACGGAAAAATCGTGTCCGAAGACGTCAAAAAACAAATGTTCGAGAACTATGAGATGAGCGAGGATTACATCAGTGGAGCAAAAGTGCCACGTGGCCAAGGATTGATGCTCAAGGAATTCAACCACAAAGGGGTGAGCGCACTTTGAAAAGATGATAATAAATTCCTTTTTTCTCAAGGAGAATGTGAAAATGTACGGGCACAGCGGCTACGGAGGGCAAAACATCCGTACTGATTTCGACCACGAAATCACAATTTCCTACCTGAGCAATGGTTTGAAAGTGGGTTTCGGAGATACCGCAAGGACTTACAAACGACTTCTGGGAGCTGTTTACGATACAGCATTGGCCTAATGCCATGTGTCGATCGCGGGCGAAAAAACACTAATGTTTAAACACTAATCTCAATTAAACAGTATTTTTCACGATAAATAAATAAATACCAAAAAGAAAGTTATGCACATTATAAATTAGAATTTACCCCTTAATGATAAGTTTTTATACGAAAAACATAAAGTTTTTTTTTTTTTTTAATTCTGAACGTTTAGAGTCAGCTGTCAGAAAACAGAAAAAAATCAATTCGAAAGAGTACTGTATGAAAGGCACACGTCTCAAAGTGTTACTCCGTGGCGAGACCAAGGGGTGATCCAAGAGGTGCGCGCCTTTAAAAATGTGACGATCTGCTCGAGTGACTGTGTTGATGTGGTGATCGCGCACCGCTGTGGCTGTAAATCGATCCCATTGTTGTCTGTTCTGTTCATTAATTATTTCATCGAAATGAGCGAACAAGTACAAATGAAATCAGTAAACGACTTGAAATTCCCCATGGTAAGTTAATTTTGCAAATTGCTCTAGGTATTCTTCTGTTTCTTCAGATAAACTTCTCTCCCCTCGCCACATCGTCCCCGAGATTCACCAAAATCAGAGTACCGAAACGAGACAATTCTTTCGAATCTTCTTCATGCTCAGACTCCAGTGGAAACATTACAGGTCAGGCCATCGCTGGAGTGGATGAGTCGCATTTGTGAGTAGCGTTCTGAATTTGCGAATTGCATTGGAAACGTTTTAGAGAAGATTCTAAATTGCACGACGAATCAGATTGTTCTATGCACACGGCGATTGAATACATTGGTGCAGAGGTATTGCAAGAACGGAAGTACCCAACTATGATAACGCGAGATGAACTTCGTTCCGCTATTTTCAAACACAAAATGGACGAACCGGATATGCTGGAAGAAGAGGCTGACTTCTACTCAGTTGTGGTAAGTTTGAAGTATCTTTCAAATACCTAATTTGAACTTTTTAGGTTACTGAGAGAATCTTTTGGACTGCATGCAGAACATGGTCCGGAACACTCCCTGTAGCTAGCAAAGAGATTCTCGATATTTATGTGGAGAATGCGTGTGAGAACTGGTACATGAAGTGGGTTCCGTAAAATTAGTTGTTCACTAATCTAAAAAGTTTTGTTTCAGATACACAGCTCATTTGTGCATGGAAGAGATGAGGCACATCAGTGAGTGGCTTCAGTTTGACTGGACCTCGGTCGCCACCTATTGCTACGACAAAGGAGTTCCAATAGTCATAATAGAGCGTATATTTGAAAACAACCTCGTTCGTCAGTCTACCGGTGAAGTTCTCGACATTGTCGATGTGACTCGGATGCTTTTCGCAATGGTCGGAACCGACGAGAAACAGTCGTTCGAGTACTGGTTTCGAGTGCTTGATATGCAGTCCCAGGGTGTTCTCTCTCGATCCGACTTGAGTAATGTCTACGATGAAATCTCGAAGATTCTCGCTGAACGAAATATCACATCGCTTCCGTTCGACAATGTGCTCACACAGTACTGCGACATTCTGGGAACCACCACCTGGAACCTGCAAGCTTTCAAGAAAAATACGAGCCTTGCCGGCAGAGTTATCAATGGGTTTGTAAATGCTTACAAGTTTTTGGAGCAAGAACTAGAAGAGAGTGAGTTGATAAGACGGAAAAATGAGTGAAATCGAAATTTTCTAGAAACAAATGCGGAACGTGTAGATGATGAAAACTTTGGCGAGGGAAGACGTACCCGCTGGCAGCGATTGATCGATCGCCAATACGACAGCTTCTACCATCCCGACAGCACTTTTTCGTCTCCAAATAATTCAGATATTGCCAACGAATAATCACAGACAACAACACTCCCTACTAACCAATGTATTGCCATGTCGAATAATTAACAATCCCACCCAATTGTCACAATCCAAAGAGCTCCTCATTCGAAAAATGTTTCTATTGTTTTTAGTTTATCTGCCAATGCGTTCATGTTGTGAAAGATGAAGTCAATAACTTCCCATTCCCGCAATCAGACCTATTCCCAAATAACTCTTCCCAAAGAAACCATTCCCTTTACGATAGATTCATTATCAATCAAAAAGTCTCATTGCCGACGGGCGCGGAATGCTGCTCTTCATAACCGGGGCCGGTTTCTTGTCGCGTTTCTCTCGCTTCAGATCCCCGATGATGCCCCACATGTCGAACACCAATCCATCCGGGAAGTCGAACATGGACAGTTCCGACTGAAAATATCAACAGAATAAAAGAATCTGGGAGACAGTGTTCACCTCCTTGATGGCGGCACTCAGTTGCCACAGACTCTCACAGTTGGCAGCAGTTTCCCAGATTCGCATCGCCAACTGATCGTCCTGCACTCCGAGATACTGGTCGAACAACTCGTTCAGCTTTCCGCACATCTCCGCCTGAATCATCTGATCCTGAATATCCTCAACGGCAAATCCTCCTTCCGATTTGAAACGAATCGTTCCTTTTGCCAAGTCGGTCGTCTTCTTCGGCGCCTTCATCACTCCACTGGCAGCTGTCTGAGGCGAGATCAACCGAATGACACACTCTTCGCCGCGATTGATGTTCTTCAAAATGCGAGCAACCTGATAGTGACGACGGCCAAGAACGGACTCTCCGTTGATAGCCTCGATGAGTTGTCCAACTTGAGTAGCAGGACGCATTCGATCGAACACCGAACCGGGGCTGATCATCTTGACGAACGCGTTTCCGAGTCCATTGTCAGTGATTGTGACACCGAAGTTGTTGGCGTCCTTCACAACTCGAAGCTCCGTGGCCTGACCGCGGACATGGGCATACAGCATGTCCTTGAAGTTGAGGGTGCCAGTGAAAATGTTCTTCATGTCAGCCTGAAAGAGTCCATTAGAATCCTCCCTGCCCTTTCCAGTTACCTTAAAGTCGTTGACAGTCAGAAAGATGATATCTTCTTTGCGAACTCCAAAGCAATTGGCAATTGACTGGTACAACTCTCCGACATCCGCCCATCGATCGATAATGGCAACTGGGGATCCGTGAGCCAGCTGGCAGGCAAACTTCAGCTCCTGGGCAGCGACCACCAACGGATTGATAGCGAGAGCAGTTGAAGATTCGTCTGCGGCTCCGACGACATCGACGATGGGAGCAAGGACGGCGAGTTGTTGAGGGAGGACCAGGTCGGTACACACGGGGACGTTGTTGCCACGTCGACGAAAGGCTCCACGGGAACGACTGCGGCTTCTGAAGCGACGGCAGGCGGGAGCAGTCTCTTGTCCGTACATTGTTGGTGAGTGGTTGTTAGTAGAGGAGTTGGAGAGAGAGAGTTAGTCGAGTCGAGAGAATCGATGAATGATTCGAAGAGCGAAAAGTCGAACCTTCGTCGACCTCAGAAAGGGGCGGGGCTTTGATCTTATCATCTGGCGGTTATCGTAATAGGATGCCACGGGAAAATGAGCAGTTGCGTGAAGAGAATTATAAACAGTAACCAGAGATGATGTCATTGTTCGGGAATCATTCACTTCCTCCCCTTATTGTCAGATCCTAATAATAATAGTGCCAAAACATGGCTCCTCACACGTGTTGTTTGTGTTCGCGTATTTTGGTGGTGACCGCTGTACAGTTCGTCCCTCCCTCCCCTCCAAAATCAAACAAACAGGCTGCTGCTGTCCGTATAAAAGCGATGCATTCGGCTCGTCGTGTCAACCTTCTCCAATCATGCATTGTCTCCATTTTCTGCTATTCGTGTCCACAGTCCAGTTGTACTTTCCATTCGGCGCGTGCCAACTGGAAGAACAGTTTTTGAGGAGAAACGACGGGAATGCGACGGAAACGGAAGGATCGGGAGAGGAAGGAGGAGGTCAGTTGGAGCAGGAGATCCGGGGGATCAGAGAGAAGAACTTGCAGAACAGATCCTGATTTCGGAAAGCACCGCATCTTCCCCAGCGACTTCTACTATCTCAGTGTCCACTACAGTATCCACATCAACTGTCCCATCTACAGTATCCCCGTCCACTTCGATTCCTCTGAAGCCAGTGAGATGTTACGATATCTCCAAGAAATGCACCTCGATCAAAGCACTCTGCGTGCGAGACGAGTACAGAAGTGTCAGTTTGTGGTCTCTCCGATCCTTCCCGAAGTCCATCTTCTTTCCAGATAATGGTCCGTCAGTGCGCCAAGACATGCGATGCCTGCGATCAGTTCTCGAGACTCCCGCCGGCTGCCAGATGTCGGGACTCGTTTCACAGGTATCTGAACAAGAAATGGATAAAAGTCCGCAAGTGTTTCTAACTGAATAAATGATTTCAAGCTGTCCTACTTGGGCTGACAACGGCTTCTGTCATTCCACTTATTACACATTGGACGAACGAAAAGATTTCTGCCGCAAGAGCTGCGAAGACTGCTGACTGACCTGTCCCCTGCGATGGCTGTATATACAAACATTCCCATTCCCACCAATTCATAAATACAAATTCAACCAAGCGATTATGTCACAGGGAGAAGCAAAAATACCGAAAAATGGATAAATTACAGAGATCAGCGTATATAGGAAAGGTCATTGGGTAGTTAGTTTAGCTGTTAGATGTGCTCGGCCCTGGCATGGAAGAAGTGCTTGGACCTGGCATGGATGAGGGACTGTCCGCGTGGTAGACGACGTCTTGAGTTGATGGCGGATGACCTTGGAACTCGAGCACCATGCTGGAGTACATCGCGTAGAAGGTCTTCCGATTGTGGATACAGAGGCGGAGAAATCTGAAAACAGCCAATTCGAATAGAAAAATGAAACTAGCAGACTTGGAAGTGAATGCACAGAGCTCCGACTGCACGACAGAGAGACCAGGAAGCAAGCGGTGAGGAACAGATGTCGGACTGCGGAGCATCTCTTCCACGAATGTGGCGACGCGCGTATGAACAAGTTTCCGAATCGGATTGTCCAAATTGATGAGAGCATTGACCTGGTTGCGCAGAGAAGTCGACTTATCTGTGTCCCATTCGACACCCAACTTCTCCGCAGTAATCTTGGCTTCCTTGACACATTGCTCGGCAAGCATTTCCAAGTCGGTCTTGATCTTACTGGAAAATGAGCAAATTGAAATTTTAAAAAAGTAAGATGCTTACTCTTCATCAGTGTTATTTGTGATAGCAATCAAGTGATCCTTCAACGTCTTTTTGAAATCGGAACTTTCGGATACTTGCTTGCCGGCCACATTACAAGTCACAAATACGGCAGATGCGCAAACAACGATTTGGAGGAACTTTTCGGCAAGGAGCTCGATTTTCAGTTGATCGATTTTGAGAGTCTCTGGGAATGGGCGATACTCATCCACCTGGACAAGCTTGACGTATCCGCGGCTTGTCGTGTCGACGAGATCATCCTCATTCGTCTCTTCTCGTTTTTCCTTTTTCGAACTGCTGCTTGGAACCGATGCTTCCGCCTTTTTCTTCTCCTCGAAAAGTTCCTCGTATGCTGCCTGTAGCCATTGACGGGTGAAGTTGATTGCGCTTGGATTATCGGCAAGACACTTCTGGAACATCTCATACTCGCGTTTGGCACTGTACTCCTCGATTGCGGCACGATTCTTCGAAATCTCGTAGTTGGTCAGATCGTTCTTCATCAATTCCAACAAATCCATCGTCCCTCTGAAAGAAAAACGAAGCGAATGAGTTTGCATCCGGAAACAAGTCTTACTGGAATAATTCGATGATATCTGTTTTGTCTCTGAGCTCAGTGATTTTAGAATCTCGAACAGGAGAGCAGAGCCTCGCGCAGAGATTGATGATGTAAGTCATGACCTCATTGACATTCAAGGTTCCACCGTCCAGTTTTGCACGTAGATCTTCTGAAATAAAAGACATGCGAACGAGAGAAGCAACAGGTCCTCCTTACCCTCCTTGAGCATCTGATTAATTTCAGCTTTCAGTCTAGTGTGTTGAGCAGACAGAATGTCTTCCAGAATCATCTGAACTTGCAAGGATGTTTTAGAAACAAATCAATAAAAACAAACGTTTTTGAGTTCCATAAGAAAACTAAAACAGTACTCGAGCTCTGGCGGGTCCTTGGCCAAGTCGCGACGCAGCTGATTGTAGTACGCGCGGTGCATCGACTCTCTGGAACAAATACTTGTTGAAACTCCGAAATGATCCATGTTGATACTTACTTTACACACAGCTGTAGTGGATTAACTGGTTTATCAGGGATCTGATAGTTCGGATCAATGGCAATTTCGTGGACGAGTTCCATGTTCTCCAGGTCCTTGGTCATT
>LR563662.1:7673-18605 GCA_900536345.3 Caenorhabditis sp. 39 LS-2015 | reverse complement strand
ACGTGTACGCGCGCGATCCATCCGTTACGTGCACGTTGCGCACGCGTTCTGGCTCCGTTGCTTCCGCGTATTGAAGCGCGCAGCAGCCCCGTTCCCTCGCTTTCCCCCTTCGTTCCTTTAATTGAAATCAAGAAGAAAACATGAGAAATTTATACATCTGCTTTATTCATTTGAAAAATACAAAAATTTATCATGAAAATTGCTTCTTTCTCTTCTTCTCCAGCCACTGCACTTCGCGCAAACCGTCGTTGACTCGGCACCGGCACTTCTTCTTTCCAGCGAACTCCGGTCGGTGTTGACATTTTCGCTCAAGGGGTATCAGAAGAATGTCGCTTGTCCGTTTCCTTTCCACTTCTTTTCTCATAGCGTCATCTGAAAATGAAATTGATAAGTCGTGTTTCACTCTTGGAATCAGACTTGGGCGGCAACGGCAACGACAATTTTTTCCTGGCGAAACAACAAATCGTTGCAAAAATTGCCACCCAAGCTTGCTCCGAATACGATTTCTCGACTTTTTTTTTGCGATTGTTGAAAACTTACTTGAGTCTTTGAGCTTCCTCGTTTTCGCATGCATTTGTGTAGATTTCCCACTGCTGGACACTAAAAAATTATATCTTACAATCATTCCAATAAATTAGAGGAAAATTACCTGCGAAAACTCGACTCCGTTGACGAAAATGCCCGCGGCGGCAGAAATTCCATTTTTTGACTTTTTCGCTGAAATTTGTGAAAAAAATGACAGGAAACCAAGTAATATGTCAAGAAAAAGTCAAGAAATTTTCAGTACTCAAAGTTATCACAAAAATTCTGAAAGAAAATAACAGAAAATAATGGAAATCCGAGAAAATAGGCGAAATTCTGTGAAAAACGCTCTTCAAAAAAAATCGGGCACTTTGGGATTCTCGGCCCTGGTTTCTCGGCCCCCGCGGTACGGACACCTTCCTCATCCGTAGCGGACACGTTGCATTTCAGCGCGGCGCTTCACGATTTTCGGCGGCTGTCCGATACGTGTACGCGCGCAGCTGCACGTAACGGATAAGTTCCTCATCCGTATCGGACACGTTACATTTCAGCACGGCGCCTCGCGCTTTTCGGTGGCTGTCCGATACGTGTACGCGCGCAGCTGCACGTAACGGATAAGTTCCTCATCCGTATCGGACACGTTGCATTTCAGCACGGCGCCTCGCGCTTTTCGGTGGCTGTCCGATACGTGTACGCGCGCAGCTGCACGTATCGGACACGTCGCGAGCGAGTCGCTCGCGCGTGTGCACGTATCGTATCCGATACGTATACTTATCCGATGTGTGTCCGCCGCATTTCACCTGTGAAGGCCCCCTCCTTTGCCACTTGGCTACCCCGGCGACGAAAAACTCAATGGAATACCGGATACTAATCATAGGCTGAGCAAGGTTCGACGGGTTACTGTAGATTTGAAGGCGTAGGGGGAAACATTTCTCGAAGGAGAAATTGACCGAAAGTTTGCTGAAAAATGGTGAAAAAAACGTTGAATTTCAAGTCAATTTTGTTCCACGTGACTTGACACCCTCTCGTCGACACTCGCTAAGATTCCACCTGGAAGCTCCGTCCACTTTTTGAAAATCAGTGTTGATGCACATAAAAAATCCACATAATAATTTATAAAATAGAATATGATACCCATATGAACAGAGATCTAGTCGAGTGCTGATATGACATCCCGTTAACTATACTCCAACTTTGCGCGGTATTCAACCTCGCCGCTGAGATCCTTGATATCCTTGAAGATCGTGTAGCGGCACATTCCCTTCTCATGTTTGCACCACGGAACAATGTTCATGATCAGTTTGACCTCGTTCTCGTATTCGGTGCAGTCGTGGAAGAGTACCATCTGGACGCTGTAGTTTTTCGAGAACACCTGATCGCCGTCCTGCTCGCCTTCCATGACGAAGTGAGACAGTCCTGGACGAGCTTCTCCGATTTTTTGCGGGGTTATCGAGTTGCCGCTGCTGAAAAAGAGCAGTTGGGTTGCGAAACGTCGTGCCCTTATATAATATCAAACTTACAAAACCCAGTCCGTCTCGAGGAACTGCACATTGTAGTCGTACTTCTCCCGCTGATGATATTCGCAAGTGAACGTCACGTTGAAAACGAAACGATCGACTGCGGCGGCGGAAGCGAGGCAGTTGAGGAGTAACAGAAGAACCGAGAGTCGACGCATTGTTGCAGACAATAACTGGACAGTTGACCCTGACAACACTGATTTGCAAAAAGTGGGCGGAGCTTCCAGGTGGAATGTTCCCGAAGGTCGAAGAGAGGGTGTCACGTCACGTGCGCACGTTCAACAAAAACGACTTGTGAAGTTTAACGTTTTTTAACGACTTTTTTGCGATTTTCCGGTCAATTTCTCTCTTCCAAGACTTGTTTCCCCCTGCGCCTTTAAATCTACAGTAACCCGTCGAACCTTGCTCAGCCTATGATTAGTATCCGGTATTCCATTGAGTTTCTCGTCGCCGGGGTAGCCAAGTGGCAAAGGCGGGGGCCTGCTGAGCCTCTGGATGCATATCCTTTGAGGGTTCGATTCCCTCCTCCGGCAAATGCTTTTTGCACTTTTTGGGTGTCAATTGGAGCAGGTTTTTGGTGGTTTTGAAGTGGAAATTGGCAAAATGAAGTCGATTTTTTTTCTGATCTTTTCGCATTTTTTTCATTGAAAATACAAAAATATTCAGGCTGGTATTCAAATCCAGGTATAATAATTTTTTCAAAAAATTTTAAAAAATTTACGAAAACTAAATTTTCCTTTTTTTTTGAAAAATAGTAAGAAATTCAGATTTTTCCGTTTTTGAAAAATTTTTTTTTAGTAATTTCTATAAAATTTTCAGCGGACCCCAGTCACCTATTTTTCGTCCGTTTTCCCCCGACCTTTTCAATTTTTTCTTTCACCTGGCAATCAAAATATTCTCATTTTCTCGTTTCTAAAACGTTTAAAAAAATTTTATTTTTCAAATCTAAATTTCAAAATTTGCCACCCGCAAAGTTCGAGCACAGCCTGACTTCTCCGCCTCGTTTTCCTCGTTTTCCTCTCTTTTTCTTCCGTTTCAGAGTGTCAGTCAGCAGTGAAAGGAAGCAAAACAAAAAACAACAAACATGAACCAGAAGACACCCTCCGTCCCTCCGGCAGCCGTCTCCGCCTCTGCCATTTTGCGCCGCGAACGAACGAACGAACGAACGAATGCTGCTGAAAAAAAAAATAGAAAAACGCAACTTGCTCCTCGGCTTTCCTTCCGTTTTTTATCCATTTAGAGTCAGAGGAACCGCCCGTTTTCTCTTTCGGAGCGAAAGACCTTATGTTTACTGTAAAGATTCTTGTTATTTCCTCCCGGAAAACGGACGGGCGGTCTCTTGCAAATCCGAAATTCTCCAGAGATTTTTGAACTCTATTTGCCATGTTTTTATTGCCACCCATCCGTCCTATATCTTCTTTTTTTCTTTCTCATCTTTAATTTTGAGTTTTAGTTTTTTGTCGCTTTTTTTCATGAAAAGTTTCTTAAAAATTCGATTTCTACCCCAACTCAAACAACAGAAAAAATTAAGAATGAATAAAGATTTATGTTGAAAGTACATTCAAACACATTTCTTTACATTAAAAACTCTGAGAAAAATCAAAAAGAAATCGGAAAATCTTGTTTTTAACAATATAAAGTTTATCAGACCTGCAAAATATTTCAATTTTTTGCATGCGCCTTTAAACGGGTTACGGTAGGCAGTTGTTTTTCATTTCGAAATTCGTCATCTTTTCTTTTTAACTTCTCGCATTTTCGACCGATTTTTCGCCGGTTTTCGTCAAATTTTCGATTAATTTTTTGATTTTTTAGTTTTTAAAGTTGTAAAACTTTCAATTATCCGTATAAAACCGCTGGATCAGTCAAAAATTGTCGATTTCAGTCGTTCCTGAAATTTTAAAATTTTCCTTGTGAAAATCTGTCATTTTTTGCTGGAATTTTGAATTTTTAGTTTTTTTCAGTTGAGAAACTTCATATTTTCCGTCGAAAAACTAGTAATTCGACTCTAAACTTCAAAAAAATTTTCAAAAAAAAAAAGTTCACAACATTTTCAATTTTTTTCGATTTTTCCCGTAAAATTGTGTTTAATTCGTAAATTCCACTTTGAAAAACTCAATTTGCGTCGAAGATTCTTGAATTTTCCGTGTTTTCTCTAGAATTTCCGAAATTTCTGGAATCTCGCAGAAATACATTTCCATTGCTTTTTCGCAATTTCTGCGACGAATATCTTGGTTTTCATGATGATTTTCATGAAAAGAGTCGGAACTCGAGTCTGCCGTAATAAAATTCAGGAAACTCGGGATAATTATGAATCTCTCTTCGTTTTTAGTTTTCTCATCATTCGCCGCCGCCGGAGAACTTTCTCATTTTGTGTACGTGATACTTCGACTCGTCGCCGTGTTACACACTCATTTTTCGGGGAACGGTGCAGCGGCACACGGAAAGAAAACGAGGAAAATGAGGAAAAAGAGGACAACGAAACAGAGCAACAGATAGAGAAAAAGAGCTATTCCCGGGTGCTGCTGCTGCCGTGTCGCGGCGGATCTCTCGGCTGCTCTTCCCTTTGAACTTGTGCTCTCCTCCTCCTCTTATCCCAATGTTCATCTTCTTCATTTCTTTTCATTCGCTTCACCAAGTGGCAAAAAGTGTATATATTTCATCTCTCCGGGTGACGTTTGCGTCTGAATCACCACACACTTTTGTTTCGTTTTCTTCGTTTTCACAAGTTTTCGCGCCGCGCCGCCTGAAAGAGAGGAAATGCAGCTTTTGGTCGTTATCAATACGTCTTTTCCAGCCCGCCGTCCGTCCCCATCGACAAACTGAAAAATTCCGAAAATCAACAGATTGTCTGGTGTGGGCGGCTGGGACGTGCTGCATCGCATTCCTTATCAGTTTCCAGTTTGACTGCCTCGAGCACACTCGCAGTGTACAAGTACGTCCTAAATTAACCCCCCATAGGTACTTTTCCCTTTTTCTTCTTCTTCTTTTTTTTTTTTTTTGAATTTCCGGGGACTCGTGACCCATGGGTACATCAGAACAGCTGATCAGGTCGAAAAATAGATGGATTGCGTAGATGAGTCGAGATCTTTGAGCCAGTGTCGTGTGATCCCATCGCAGTGCAGTGATCAGGGAATTCTTCGTTTTTGTGGGATCCAGAATGAAGAAAACCAATTTTAAAATATTTGGAGAGAACGTTGCGAGACTAAATTTTTCGACGATTTTTTTTTCAAATGTTCGTTTGAAAACTGCAAAACTTATGATTTTCTGTCGGAAATCCGAGAAAATCGTCGAGATCTGATCGAATTTTCAAATGTTCCGCTACTTTCCGTCGGCGGAAAGTTTCCGATCAGGCTTGGTCGGAACGTACTTTTCGGAAAAATCGGTATTTCCGAAAAATAACTTGGATCAAAAAAATTTCAATTTTTTTCCGGGAAAACAAATTTCCGACAGCAAAATGTTTGGAAACGAAAAAACCGAAAAAATGCGGTCGGAAAAAAGTTACGAAAAATCCAATATTTCGGTAAAATTTCCAAATTTTCCGTGTTTGTCTGCTTCCGATGAACAGAGATCTATGATAGATCATCTATCCCTCAAAATTCCATAGATATTCATCTTCACTCCATTCGGAATGAATGAATGAAAGAAAAACAGAAGAACTGTATGTTCCGCTTCTCCTTCTCCTTCCATGACCCCTTTCCACCCCCTCACGCAGCATGAATCGAGCCTGGTCTCTCTCTATGTATACTCTTCCTGCCGCCTCTCCGCTTCGCGCACACACCCTCATCAGCTGTCTTCTCCCAACTGGAACTGTATCTTCCCGGGCGCCGCGTCTTCTTACCGTCTGCGTCTCGCCGCCTCTCGCTTGGAGACGAAAAGAAGGAGAGAAAGACGTGTCTCGGCGTCTCCAGGCTTTCAGCCATCGGATCGACCGTATCTCTCTCTCTTTTTCCCGCCAGAACGTTTCGCGTGTGTCCCGTGTCCCCCCTTTCACATTTCCACTCACTCACCCTACCAAATGACTGTCGAAATGCTGTGTCGACGCCGCGGCGGTTCTATGAGAGAGAGAGGCGCGCTTTTTCCCCTCCGCCACTCTCTCTCTCTCTCTCTCCCTCCTTTCCTTTCCAACTTTTTTCCCCAATTGTTCTTCTTCTTCTTTTTCTATTCGTCATCATGATGTTTTGAAGTGACAAAACAGCATGCAACACACCAGAATACAGGTACATCGAAGAGATGGATACTCTCGTGTTTTGATGTTCTTGTTTTGATTACCTGTCGTTTTGCCATTCCTAAAAATGTTAGGTGTAAGGTTTCATCCGTGGCTTATGTACATGGTACTTTTTGTTGGTTTGGTGGAAATTATCTGGAAATTATTGGTTGTATTTAGTTTGGGAGAGAGAATTAAATTTCTAATTTTTTTGGATTTTTTTGGATTTTTTCTTTTGAAATTTTAGTTTCTAACGGTTTTCCGTAGATTTTTTGGGGAGTTTTTTTTTGAATTTCTTAAAATTTTCCCTAATTTAAACTGAAAATTTTAGGGAAATAAATTCTGAGAAAAAATCGAAAGTTTACTGGAAATTGTTGCGATTTTCATTCAATTTTTTAGTGATTAGAAAATATTTTTTTCTAGAAGTTTTCGTTGTTTCTTTGTGAATTTTTCCCTGAAAAATCGTGGAAAATCCGTCGTAATCCCAATTTTTCTGTTGGAATTTTCCTGGAAATTCTCTGATTTTCCTCAAAATTCTCCTCAAATTTCTTGAGAAACTCCTACTGTTAACAAGTATTTTTTGCAAGTTTTTCTCCACTTTTCACCCGAAAATTTGAATTCCCGGGTTCATTTCGGACTTTTCGGTGCCAAAAACCCGGCGATTTCGCTCATTTCGCTCCCCGATTTTTTCTGTTTTTTTTCCCGTCCGCATAGTCATCGGGGACATAAAAACCTCATCAAAGCCCTCTCAACGACCCGTGGCTGGCTGGCTGGCTGCCGGTCGGTCGGTCGGAGGGGGGTAAAATCACTATAATTTCGCGGTCTTTTGTTGTTTCTGTCGGGTGTGTGACATGCCAAAGTACGCAGCGAAAACTGCTGCTGCTACTGCGAGACTGAAGAACTGAAGGTCATTTCGGTTGGCGCTGAAAAGAGAGAATTCGCAACAACTTTCTCTCTGGAAATGACCTTTCCACACCGAGATTTTTCCCATTTTCTTCCTCGGAAAAAAGGAAAATGAAACCAATAGGCCATCAGCAGGGATGTAATACGATGCCTTGTGTGAAATGTATCAGAAAAAAATGGGGGAGGAGGAAAGTTTCACTTGCGAAGGGCAATGGAATATGTCTCGTTTCGTCGTCTGTTCCGTTTCGCTGCGAGACCCAGACAAGAGAGAGATGGTAACCAGTTTGGTGTTTCCGAATGATAACGTGACCTGGTAATTGGGTGAATGTCACTTCCAGTCGGCCGTCAATCAAACAGAAACGGTCAACGATGAGGCGGAGGCAATGGCCGGGGCGGGGCGTTTCGAAGCTGAAAAAATGAAAGTGAAAATTGGATTTTTTCAGTTTCACCGCTAGTTTCTTCCTTTTTTTGTTGGTTTTTTCGTTTTCTGAAAGTGGAAATTTTTCCTCGACGGTCGCAGTGATTCTGGCATTTTCCGGTCGAAAATCGTTTTTCCATTTATTTTTCCAAATTTTTTTCGATTTTTTTGGTGTTTTTCTAGATATTCAGCATTTTTTTTTGGAAATTGATGTGACGGGTCTCGCAACGATTCTGCTTTTCTCAGTGAGATTTTTTTTTGAGGTTTTTTGTCAAAACTGCGAAAATAAAGGTTTTTGTCGATTTTCTATGTTTTTTCTCGAGAGTTGTCAGTGTTTTTCAAATTTGAAAATTTGGATATTTAACATTGTTGGAAAATCCACGAAAATCGATAAAATATGTTGAAAAAATGTATTCCGAAAAAAAATTAAATTTTAAATTTTTTGCATTTTTTTTGGAAATTATCGAACGATTTTCGATTTTTTCAACTTTTTTTCCAATTTTCTAAAAATAAGTTTAAAAAAAATTCTTTACCATGACGATTCTCGATTCTCCATTTGTTAGTACACATTCATTTTGTGGCGGTATCAGTTTATTTATCAACTTTGACATGGTTTTCGACATCGTCATGCGCCTTTGGAATTGGTTTTTTTGTGGCCAAACGGAAACTTTGACTGACAACTTTAACTATAAAGTTCATCGAAATTGACGTCAGATTTTCCCAAAATTCTCCATCTATTTATTTATTTTTTTTCAAAATTTCGGTCAAAAACCCAAAAACCTTTAAAACATGCTGCTGATGACGTTGAGTTCACTCCGAATTCGTCCGCAGCACTCAGTGTCAACATGGACCTAAGCTCCGCCCATTTGGGCAAAGGGTAGTGACATTTTGCTCTTTTGGAATGGAACTTTGCAAAAGTTTGATGGGGGCGATTTACGGAGCGAGTTGGGCTGTTTTCTAGTTTTTTCCCACCAGAATCGAGTTGAAAATCTGGGAGAAAAATGAGAAAATAATCGGAAAATCTGACAAATTGAAGAATTTCCTTACGAAAACCTAAATTTCTCACAAAAATAATTAAAGTTGAATTTTTTTTATTTTTTCAAAAATTCCAGTATTATGCGTTCTTGAAATTGGAAAAGTTCAGATTCAAACGCGGCATTGCGTCCCGCTACGACTTTCTTTTTTTTATTTTTTTAAATGAGAAAATCGTTGCGAGACCCATCGCAGCGTTTGAAACTAAACTTTTGCATTTTCATGATCTCATTATTTTTGAATTTTAAAAAATTAAAAAATTTCAACTTTCATTTTTTTTGTTGAGAAATTTAGATTTTCAAAAGAAAATGTTTCTATTTTTCTTCGATTTTCCGATTATTTTTTTACCTTTTTTCCAATTTTTTTTCGAAAAACTACCATGACTCTGATTCTATCGTAGTTTTTCAGCAAAAAAATGAGCAAATCGTGGCGAGACCCATCGCCGCATTTCCCAATGAATCATAGGTTTTTTCCGTTCCGCGATTCCCCGGAAAATGAGAAAAAATTAAGAAAATCCCTGGAAGTTTGAATATTTTTGCAAAAATTCAATTTTAAAAAAATCGCTGCCCGTAAATCGTCCCTTGCCGAGATTTTCGATTTTCACAACACTGATTGTGATACTAATCGAAATCGAAATTGCCATCGCCATCGACTTCTCCTTCTCCTTCTTCTTCTTCTTCTTCTTCTTCTTCTTCTTCTTCTCTTCTTCTTCTCTTTTTTCATTTTTCGTTTTCCTTCCAGTCAGCTGTTATCAGCCGCCGATCGTCGTCGCCTGTCTTTCTCTCCTCTCGTTTCCTTCTCTTTTCCTCTCTCCCAGCTATTCATTCCACTTATTATTATTATCATGGACCAACCAACTCCCCGCCTCCTCCTCCTAGTTCTCCTCCGCCTCTTTTTCCTCTCTTCCAGCCACCTTTTCGCTTCATTTCTTTCGATTTTTTATGTGCTTCTTCCTCTTCTTCTTCCTCATCTTCCTCCTCTTTCCTCCGTCTCTTCGCTCTCTCGTTCTCAGTTTCTTTCTTCCCATCACCATCATCACCATCAACGTGTCATTTTCAGACTTGACCCCGCTTCTTGGCTCCACGGACTACCAGTTCGCACCGGAAGAAGAAGAGGAACCATCACTTCTCGACAGACCGGGAACAGTAAACGATGAGCAACGGGTATGGTGCGCAGGTGAGGCATTTTTGAGAAAATTATGAAAAAATCGAGGAAAACTGGAAAAAATGAGTGATAACCGTCGATTTTGCTCAAACTTTGTATCGTTGTGCAAATTAATCGCAAGCTGAAGTGACGTTGGGAAGAGAAGTGAATTCTGAAGCGCGTAACCGCGAAATTCGATCGTCTACTATTCTGACGACGACGTCGACGACATAACATGTAACTCGTCGTTTCGAGAGCTTTTAGTGACGATGAAAAAGTTATTGTTTTTGTGGCGGGGGCAAAAGACAGGGCGAAGAGCGTTTTGGAGTCGGGAAATGGGAGGAGAAGGCTATAAAATGCGACGAAATGAGCGACGTTTTGATAAGTGGGGAGAAAAACGGAAAATTGTTGGTTTTTGGATGAGAAGCAAGTGGTGGACGAGTTTTTTCCATTGCGAAAGTTCGGCCGCAAAGAATCTGATCTTGAAGCGAAAAATTAAATATTTTGAGACTTCGAGCGTCTATGAGCAGTTTAAAGGCGCATAGTAATTGGAATTTTGAATTTTTCTCGTCGAGACCAATGCCATGCCAACCAGGTGGATGAACTTTTCTTTTCCTTGGAAGATCATCCGGCTGAAATTAGGCCACCGACGGTTTCTCGCTTGAAACAAAAAAAATTCGAGTTGCGAAACATCGGGGCCTCAATTTTTCAACATTTTTCTCCCAATTTTCCATTTTTTCTGCTTCCAGGCGGCCAGTGAGACGACGATCAGCGATTCGAGTGCCGACGTGTCGTTCGCAAAGCCAATTGGACAGGTAGCCGGAGCAGATTTCACCAAGCAGAGCTGTAAGTGTTTCCGTTTTCGGTGTTTTTTGTTTTTTTTTGAAAAATTTCCGATGGAATCTGGCAGTTTTCTTCATCTTCATAATTTTCCTTTTGGAAAAAAAGAAAACAAAAGAGAAAGTGATTCCCAGATGTCGATTCATTCCTCAACCAATCCTGGGGGTGGAGACGAATTATCTTTTGATATCACTCACTTTATGATATCTTTTCTCCCTTAACAGCCGTCCAGCTTGATTGGAAGAATCCGAGAAGGAGACTCGTCTCGTCTTGTCCGAATTGCGGCGGTGGCGGCGGATGGCATAAAGTGGCATTGATAAGGGAGAGGAATTGCGCATAAAATCACTTCATTC
>LR563661.1:0-29078 GCA_900536345.3 Caenorhabditis sp. 39 LS-2015 | reverse complement strand
TGCCGAACCATACAACAGTGAAGCGAAGAGAGCCCGAACTCAATGCCCTCCTTTCCGAGCTCAAATGGGGACTATCGCTGCGACGTTGCCATCGACTAGCACATTTGCTCAAAAATACAAAGAACAGGTTAGTAGAATGTGTCTTCTAAAAAAGATTTCTGAGTATTGAACGAGATCCGACTATTGCTCATATGTTTTCCGTATACAGAGGCGAAATGCTTACTTGTGATGAAAATTGCGAAATTTCCGAATTATTGATTTTACGAAAACCTTATCTAATCTTCTACTTACAGGAAGACAGTGTGTTCCATGCAGCCACATTGGTGAATCGTCTCTCCAAAAACCAACTGAAGACCTATCTGACCTCGGAAGTCAAGAACCTTCGTAAACGGAAAGCCATCCCGCGGTACAACGATTCGGATGACGATGAGCAAAAAGGAGATGTAACGAGTTCCAGCTACTCCAAAGCCTACAGAGCTCCATCTTCTCCAAAAGTGAGTTTTCTGTTGGAAAAAAACAATTGTGTCTGTTGTTTGTTACTTAACGGAGTTCTTAATACTCTGTTGAGCTTAACGCGACACGATAGTAATGGCAGAGTGCAACAGGTTTGATTCTTCATTAAAGAGCAAGCTTTACTATTTTTCTGACTACAAAACATCACTTTGTTGCCGAATTGAAATTCCTTTCGTTGCAAATTGTTTCATTTTCATTTTTTTCAGTCTGGATCCGATTCCGAAGGCGAAAACGCTACTACCTCTGTTAATGTGCGCCTCGCTCCAAAACGCGAATTCACTATGGCTCACGTCCAAGTGATCTGCGAAAGATTGCTCAAAGAGCAGGAAATCCGTTTGAGAAATGAGTTCGAAGTGGTCCTTGCCAAGAAATTGGACGGTAATTACTATTTTCTATGATTAGCATTGCCTAATTTATTGATTTTTAGAGCAGCACCAGCAATACGTTCAATTTGCTGCCGAGCAGCTAGGCTCAAAATGTGTCACCACTGGAGATGACTATTCCTATTCCTACCTCTCTTAAACTTCACTGCCTAAATCTACCAAAGTCTCTTTTCCTATTTCCACAGAATTCAAAAAAACACCAAATGAAGTTCGAATCACTTGCTTTTGTCAGCCTTTTCTTCTTTCTTCTTCTAAAAATTTACTCCTCAACAGTTTCTCGCTCACTGGTACTTTCTCGATATGCGGTTACTATGGTTTTCCTTTGACTATCCCCCTCTCTCAACCGTCCATGTTTTGCCTTCGACCCCATTACCTCCCCTAGGCATTGACTGTATAAGGTTTTGAAGTTAGAAAGAGAATAGATTTTCTTAGCTTATTTTTTTTCTTTTATATCACTTTTGCCTCTTTATGCTTGCGAACGTAATCAGCAAGTGCCAACTTTCATGATATTGTGATAATCGTGGTGAGCATAATAACAGAATGCTCACTTCGCCCTCTCTCGTCTTCCCCTCAATAACTTCTGTGTAAAATGCGTTTTGGTTTTCCCCCACTTTCATTCATTGCCTCTCTTCATCTCTCTCCTCCACTTAAATAATTGCTACTTTCGCTTCTGTCAACTGAAAATAAAGTGTGTGCATCCGTGCATTTTCCTAATTCTATTCAAAATGCGATCTATACATGTTCTAGGCATTGAAAAACATTCTGGTATATAGCGACATTTTTTTGAATAGTTGAAATAGAGCAACTCTACGGATTCAGCGAAATGGAAGTGGTCGGACTGATTTCGGGCGGCAAGGACAGTTGCTACAATCTGATGTGCGCAGTCCGCGAGGGACACCGGATCGTGGCTCTCGCGAATCTTCACCCACCGAAAGAATCCACGTCGGACGAACTCGACTCGTACATGTACCAAAGCGTCGGAGCCGATGGAGTTGAGGTGCGGAGGCGGGGGCTGAAAACGGAAATATCGGGGGGAAGAAGGGGATCGAGTATTCGCTGCGAGACCAGCGACAGCAGAAAACAACGTCGAATTTTCAGTTATACGGCGAAGCGATGGCTCTGCCTCTCTACCGTCGAGAGATCACCGGCGAGCCGAAGAATCAAAAGGCGGAATACGAGAAAACGGAAGGAGATGAGGTGGAGGATCTGTATGAACTGCTGGCAGAGGTCAAAAGGAATCATCCGAATGTGAAGGGAGTGTCGGCCGGAGCGATTCTTTCGAGTTATCAAAAGGTTCGAGTCGAGGATGTCTGCCGGCGATTGGATCTCATTCCGCTCTGCTTTTTGTGGGAGAAAGAACAGAATGTGAGTGCTTCAAATGAGAAGAGAAAGCGGAGAAACGAAACACGTCTATTTTTGGCGGAAAACAGAGCAAGAAATGAAAAAAAGCAGTGAACCAAGCGTAACTGCTGCTTTTTCGGTGCTCATAATCCGTATCATGTGCCAAATAGAGAAAAGTTTCCGCTGAAACCACGGTTTCTATGGAAACTCCACACCGACACCTCTAATTATCCAGAGCCCCCGAGGGAGAACGTCAGTTTGATCATAAACAACACGAGAAACGAATATATTTGGAAAATATAAATTTGAAGCGACCAAACTTTGTTGCAAACCCAAATACTCTCTCCAGAACCTATCGAATTTCGCCCCCGTCATCAAACATTTGCAGTCTCTTCTCGCTGAAATGGTCTCCAGTGGTCTCGACGCGATTCTCATCAAAGTTGCCGCCATTGGACTGAAGGAAGAGCATTTGGGGAAGACGTTGGCCGAGATGGCACCGATTATGAAGAGTCTGCAGGACAAATACGGGGTGCATCCGTGCGGAGAGGGGGGAGAGTTCGAGTCGTTCGTTCGCGATTGTCCGCTGTTCAAAAAGAGGATTGTGGTTGACGAAACAGAGGTATATTTCCCGTTTTCCGAGGGAAAAGAAACTCGTGGCCGAACTTTGCTGATGGAAACTGAAGTTTCGGCAGCAAAATGTTCGTTATCAAACTCTGAAAGTACACTTTTTCCAGACAGTAACCCATCAAGACGATCCAATTGCTCCCGTCTTCTATCTGCGACTCAAAAAGATGCACTTGGAGGATAAGTAAACAAGCCTCTTTCCATTCCCCTTCTTGTTAAATTTGTTTTCAGCTTTTTTGTTGACATTGAGTTGACCACACATTGACTTGTTCTTTTTTCAAAATTCCCCAAAAGTTCATATCGAATACATTAAACACAGTTTCTCTCTTTTGCTCAAAACAGTTCATGTCTGCTTCTCAAATTGATGATTTCCCGGATGCGCTGACTTCTTTCCGCCCTTTCTGAAAGCATAATCCGTGTTAATCCCCATCCGTGAGATTCGGAATACTCACTTGGCGCCCTTTCTTTTGTAGACTTTCGATTTCGATTTTCTCGATGAATTCGACCCATTGCGTTGGTTACTGTTTCGAGTGCCCGTGGAGATGTTCGGCACTATTACCGACTTTATATTCTCAAATTGCGGCCGGATGACTCGTTCGGATCTCTGAAGCTGTTTTTCTCCATGGAGCGCACTTTCGTTCTTCTGAAACTCTTACCTCCGCAGTCTTCATAAGAGCAACAGCTGTCGTCTGCATGTCAGTGATTATCGGCTCGATGAATCGAACAACGTCTTCCATGGTGACTCGCTGCTTCGGATCGACCACGTAGACCTTCTCATAGATAAACAATCGGAACTTCTCGGGACAAATCTCCGGCAGCTGCAGATGGATTCCATGCGCCACATTGTGCTTGACGTCAGTGTTCCGGACGCCGTCCCACGGCTCCTCGCCTTCCGAGAAGATCTCCCAGCACATGACGCCGTAGCTGTAGACGTCAGTCTTCGGGGTGAAGAAGAGGGTTCGAATGGTTTCGGGGGCGAGCCATTTGATGGGCATCTTCTGCGAAGTGTGCAGTTTATATTCATTCTTCTCGCGCGACAGCCCAAAATCCGAGAGTTTGACGACTTTATCCAGGGAATAGAGGCAGTTACGGGCGGCGATGTCCCGATGGATACAGTTGTTCGAATGCAGGTAATGCAGTCCCTGAGCCGCCCCGAGACACATGCTCATCAACTCGAAGACGTTCACTTTGTTCTTCTGAAGATACTCATTCAGCGCTCCGCCGTCGACGAGTTCGAGGAGAATGTAGAGTGGCTGCTCGAACAGAGCGACTCCATAGAACCGAACGACATTGCGATGCTTGAACTTCCTCATGAGTCTCGCCTCCTTCATCATCTCCTTGATCTTCTCTTTGTTCATCGCCACGGATCCTTTCATCAACTTCACTGCCACCGGACACTGTCTCTTCTTCCACTGCAACATTCCTTTCCGCACTTCTCCATACGCTCCTTCGCCCAATTTCTCGCCAAGTTTCACTGCCGAATGCTGAATTTCCCAGTTTTGCAGTCCGATCGGTGTCTTCAGAAATCGATCGGGTTCCGCGGAATTCGAGATGTGATGATTGGCGAGAAGGGCTTCGATGGTCGCGAACGGAGCATTCGACGCTTTGATGCCGAAGAAACCGCCGTATCGTCGGATGACCACATTCCGCAGTTTCCGATCCGTTGCATCTCCGCCTTTTCCGTCTTTTTGCTCTGGTTCCTGGCCGCCACCGCGATCTGGAGTGCATGCGGACAGCACGATGTCTCGTTTGATTCCCGTGTTTCCGTCTTCTTTCTTCTTCTGAAATATTCACTTTCTCTCCCCCTCTGCACCCAAAAAGCATACCGTCACCACCTCGCTAACTCTCAGCAGATAGTCTCCGTCGTGCTTCAGAAGTTGTCCGAGATCCTCTCTCGGCAGGAATCCGTGATAAAACGGCATCTTCTGGAGTGCCTTGTACACCACTTCGTCCTCCAGAACATCCTTTTCGTCGCTCAACGGCTTCTGCACATTCACCACCACCACCACTGCCGCTGCCGCTTCCTTCGCCGTCACCGGTTCCTCCTTCTTTCCGCTGAGCGTGTCCTCGCTGACGGCCGTCTCCTCGATCCGTTCTACCGTCTCGTCGCTGGATCTTTTCTTCTTTTCTGTACCTGTATCACACATCCTTTTATTCAGTTGCAAACGGATGACACGATGATGATATGAGAATCTGGCGATAAAGCAATGAACTTCCTTATCGAATCACGTTGAACTCGAATTCGGATTCGTTTGAAAAAGGGGGTTCACGTCTCAATGTTGCACGTTCATTCGCATACAGTATACGCTTACATGAATTAGGTGAACAACCAAAAAAGATTCAGATCCAAGAGGAGGGGAATATATATAAATAATAAAAATGAGGAAATGGGGAGAGTGTTTGAAGTACTTGGCTTACAAGAGCATAAAGAAAACAGTAAAATTTGGGTTATTATCATAAGTTATTACGGGATGTCATCTGGAGCATCCAAGTCGCGGTAGGAGACCGGCTGACGATGATGAGAGCCGTTGTCAAAGTAGCGTCCTCCACGTCCTCCGAGACTTGATCTTGGAGGGAACGGTGGGCGACGGTCGTAGTTTCCACCGAACGAAGTGCCTGAAAATTTGGGAAGTTACCAAAACAAGTGAAATTTCAGAAAACTTACGATGTCCTCTGTTATCATCATCACGTTCTCTTCCTCCGTATCCTCCACGGTCACCTCCTCCGCGCTCATCTCTCGGCGGCCCCGATTTGATCTCCACGTCAACTGGTCTCTGTGCATCCGCCAGATAGTTATTGAAGAAGTCAGCTTCGAGTTTGGCCTCTTCCAGCTTGTCTTCGTGCTTTGACTGCAAATGCTTGCGGATGAACTCCGGACCCTTGAACTTCTTTCCGGACAATGGGCACAGCCATTTGTCCTTGGCCAACTCGACAGTGTTCTTCTGGATGAATGCTTCAATTTCCCTGAAAAATCGTATGCTTTAAAATATTTCCATGTGAAACTCACTTTTCTCCATCTTTCTTTCCCAACTTTTCCATCTCATCCTCACTGACGTATTGTTTCTCAACAAGACCCTTTTCGATTCTGCTGTTGAACCCGGCGATAAAATCGTTCACAAACTTCGGCGGGACGACAAGAGTTCCATCATCGTCGGTGGAGATCGTGGCTCCAGATGGTGGCTGTCCGCGAACATGAATAAGACCGCAACGATTGGGCATCGAGTCTTCCTGAGCGTAGTGTCCATGATTGTAGAAATCTATGGAGTGAACGACGCGGAGATATATAATCAAAATGTCCAATGCCTTCAGGACAGCATCATCTCTTTCGAAACGAACTCTGTCGCTCTGTGACTCTCCTCCATTCGACAATCCGAGAAGCTCAGCCTCATCGGCGCTAACTTCATTGAGAATATCGTCTGCAACGAGAGCACGAATCTCTTTGAGCAACGGGTTGGTGGAAGCTTCGACAAGATCGACACCCATACGAATGTCCTTCTCACGATCCTCCTCGCTCTCCGCCTCCGCGTTGTAGAGTCCGAGCTTCTTGTCAAACAGAGCTGCGATTCTGACGGCGAGTTTCAAATCATTGATAGCGACCTGTTTGTGAGCAGCTATTCCATTGATGGTACGGACACGACGAGTGATATCTCTGTTGATGATCGCATTCAAATCGGTTTCGCGAAGTCGCTGCGAGTTGAGATTCCAGCAGATCTCCTTGATGTTGACGTCGCGTTTGAAAGTCGCCCATCCTCTACGAAAGAACTTGCGCTCGGCTATTCCATCAGTCAGAGCGAGACGAAGGAAGCCAGGACTTCTTTTGCACAGACCTTCCAGTTCTTCGTAGGTAAGACCTGGGGGAATGTTACGAAGAAAGACAGAGCAAGTCTTGTGAATGTTGACTTTCGAAGACTTATCAGTTCCGTCATCGATAGCTCCTTCCTCTAGTTCCTCCTTCGGCTCTTCTTTAGCCTCTTCCTTGACCTCTTCCTTCGCTTTAATATGATTCTCATCCTTCTTCACATCAGCCAATGACTCATCTTCAAGCTTTTGGGCCAATACAGCTTTCAATTCCTCTTCTGTTCCGTTCTCCAACTTGACGACAACTGAAAACCATATTGTAATAAAATTAGAAAATTAAGAAGAATAAGCTGCGCACCAGAGTCCAACAAACGGATGATTGCCTCAGCACTTCCATAATCGAGTGTGAATCCGTTCAGCTGTCCTTGTTCTTTTAGCTCATTGAAAACTTCCAGTCTTTTCTTGACATTCTCGAGTTGGGCAGCTTTTTGCTTCTTCGAGTCATCCGGCTTGTACTTCAGACGGAACCTAAAAATAACTTTTTAAAAAAGTTCTGCAAAAACAAGAAGAGAACAGAGGGGAGACAGAAAAGGAGGGGGTGGGTGGTGTTGGAATCAATCGATAATGGCATCCGTGCCGAGCAAAACGAATCAAGTATCATTCACAATATCCGTTCGTTTTGACCGCGGCATAATGCGCCTCTGGTCTCGAGAGATTCCCTAATATGCTGAAATTACCAACCATTCTTCCTCTTTATGAGCTCGGAAGAAACGCTCAAGCTGGTGTTTTTTGTGTTCATGTTTGTAATCGTTGTACTTTTTGATAGCATCTTCCTCAGAGATGTCATCTTCTTGATTCGCGAGATATTTCTTAAAAGTCAAGAGCGGACCAGCGTAAACATCCTCTGCCTCTGAAGGCTCATCATGCCCGTTAGCTGGACGATCACCATCCTCATCGCTGCAAATTAAGGGATTAATATATGAATAATAATTAATTAGAACTCACTCTCCACGGCTCCGTTTCGCTTGGTAATCGTCTCTTCGGCCACCTGGTCTCTTGTTGTCGTAGCGGTTGTAACCACCACCACCACTGCGTCGGAAACTGGAATTTCTTAAAAAAGAGTTCAAAAAGTAATAAAATGTTGGGCTACCTGTCATCGTCGCGTCGTTCTCTGGCAAATTTGTCTCGGCGACGGTCAACATCATCATCGGAATCCATCATTTCTGCAACGAAAAGCGTGAAAAAGAGAGAAACTGTGAAAATAAAAGCGACAAAATAGCGATTTTTCAATAAATTGGCAGAGAACAAAACGGTCACATAGAAGAAGACATCTGCAATAAACCTATTCTGACGCTCTCCAACCTTTAGAAACCCATCGTCACATCGAGCACGCTGCTGCACATTGTCCCTCCCCGAATCGCGTCGTTGCCGCGTCGTGCGCAACTGCGGCGCACTAATTTGGGCGTGGCGACTTGTCTTTGGCAACATGTCCGCACAGTTATTCACTTAATTATTTAAACCACTTCAAATTTCAGAAACTACACCTGAAATTTGTTAATCTTTCTCTTTAACTTTGATTCTTTTGGCTGAAAATGAGCGACATCGATTTGGATTATGAAGACAGTTCGCACAGCTCGCGGTCGTCATCTGTAGAGGTAATTTTCATTCATTAGACATTTTCGAAAATTATTTGAAAAAAAAATTTAGAATCGAAAAACGAGAGATCGCAGCAGAAGCAGGAGTAGAAGTGTCAGTGGCAATGACAAACCCATGTGGAAGGGAAGAAAGTGAGAAATTAATAAAAAGTTTCAAAAAAGCAATATCGAATTTTCAGATCTTCGTCGAGTCGCAGTCGAAGTCGCAGTGGGAGCCGTTCCAGTTCTCGTAGCCGATCTTCCAGTTCTCCAGCCAGAAGCCCGTCTCCAAAACGGAAACGTGAACCGATTCGTGCTCCAACAGCTTCTCCGCCACGGAAACGTCGTGATTCACCGCGTAGACGAAGCAGATCACCGCCGCCGCGTCGTCGTCGCTCTCCGTCGCCGGCTAGACAGCGAAGACGTTCCCGTTCGCAGTCACCACCAAGACGCAAGGTCCGTAATTCCAGAAGCCGTTCGCCTCCGCCAAGAAGGCGCTCCCGCACCAGATCTCCACCGAAACGACGAGTGCGAAGGTCGAGAAGCGGTTCTCCGGCACAAAGACGATCTCCGGGCAGAGGAAGAGGAGGCAGTCGCGAAAGATCGCCACCGAGGAGAAATTACAGAAGACAGAGATCCGGTTCAAGATCGCCTGAAAACTGGAGAGATGCGGAAGAAAGACGCAGAGAGCAAATGTGGCTTTCGTAAGTAGTTTTTTCTAGAATAATTTTTTAACCTTTTTTTTTTAGAAGACGTGATGAACGAATCGGAATTCAAGCAGAGGGATTGAAAAATATTTGGGGACACTCGCCATCACAGGATGAGATTCAAGCGACTTACCGGTTGAGAGAAGAAGCGAATGAAATCGACGCGGAGAATGAAAAGAAGGGAGAGCAGCTGAAAGAGGACAGACGAAAAGCGAAGAAGAGAGAGATGCGTGCACTCAGAAACGTTTCAGAAGACGATTCGTCTACGTCATCTGAATCAGAAGAGAGCGAGGATGAGGTGGAGAGAAAGAAGAAGTTGAAAAAAGTCAAGAAGAGTAAGAAAGAGAAAAAGAAGGACAAGAAGAAGAGCAAAAAAGCGCGGAAGGAGAAGGAGGAACGCAGATCTCGTAGAGAGCAGAGAAAGAAGGAACGAGCAGAGCTGAAACGGAAGATCAATAATCGATCAGATACTGAGGATGAGTGGGAGGAAAAGAAGCCGGAAAAGGTTGACTCTACCGTCGGAACGTGGAAGGAAGGAAGTATGTCGCCGACTCCGATTCTCCCAGATTACATCAAGCAGAGAGACCAGGGCAATGGAATGTACGATGTCGAAAAGCCAGGCAACTACGGAAAGGATCTGTTGAAGGGAGAAGGAGCCGGAATGGCTGCGTACGCTGCTCGTGGAGAACGTATTCCGAGAAGAGGAGAGATCGGTTTGTCATCTGGAGAGATTGCTGAATACGAGAAAGTTGGATATGTCATGTCCGGATCGAGACATAAGGCCATGGAAGCCACTCGTTTGAGAAAGGAAAACCAGGTGAGCAAATTGATAATTTTTCTCCTTCAAACCAACCTTTTCACAGATCCTGACAGCCGAAGAGAAACGCCTTCTGAGTGGAGTGTCCGTGGAAGCGAAAAAGAAAAAGGAAGAGGCAGTTCTGGAGCAGTTCAAGAGTTTGATCCGCAACAAAAACTTGCGGAGTTGATAATATTTATATTTGTTTTCTCTTTTTACCTAATTTTATTGTAAAGCAAGTTTTTCACCCCTGGAAGTTTGCACTTTATTCCCCGAGAAACAAATCGGAACTTTTGTTCTGATACCTGCCGGAAGTGTTTTTTGCGAGCGCGGGGAACATGTGTTGCGAATAGAGATTGATTTGGGTCCCTTGTTCTGCCAAATCGACCTAGATTGTCGCGAGTTACCTTGAACGCGACGCCAGCTTGTCGGCCGAAATTCAAACATTTTTGACACACATCCCCCCTCTTCCCAATGTACATGATACATGGCACCGCCCGCACAAAAACTGTCTCATTTCCGCCCGCCCGTCCGTCAGCATATAATACCGTACTTTCGGCCGCCGCCCGTGTTTCTGATTTCTTTGGCCTAACGGAAAAGTGATTGGAAACGAATCAAATAAATTAGCATATTTATTGGTGGCCAAAAGGGCGCAAGAAACGAAATGAAACGGATGAGAAGGGAGAGAAAAAGTAATTAGAATGGGAGGCAAAAGGACACAAAACAACGTTGTACACACACACTTACACACACATTGGAACCCGTACGCGTAACGAACTGATTCAGCCGGACAGGCACTGAGAATTCGGATGGAAAAAAAGAGAGAATCCGAAGAGAAGAAAAGTACAGAGAAGAGAGACAGAAGAAGAAGAAGAAGAAGAAGAAGAAGAAGAAGAAGCGAATAAATCACTTTTTGAATATCAAACTTTTGGGCGGTGTCCCGTTGCACGTGGAAATCCAGCGGTGTTGGATGCAGTCCTTGCACACCAAATTGCAGCACCACACGAACTCGCAGTCGCATTTCACGCGGACCACTTCGTGCCGAATCTGGAATTTTGCATTTATTCAATATTCAATTTGAAAAAAGAAAAGGATGTGCTGCAAATGCGATTTATGGAAATTGTTGGTCTCGTAACGAAAAAAAAAAAAAAAAAAAGCAAACTTACACTGAACCCATTTCCGCAGCACAGCCTGTCACAGTCTCCCTGGGTATGCGTCTCGTTTCTCCATGCACAAACTCTTCCGGCTACCGATTTCGCCTTGCAAACATCTGGAGACGCCTCCAAGAATATCAGATCCGTGGTCTTGACCGCTGAGTCATCGGTATACAGCTTGGCTCTTGCGTACTTCTCGACAAGGTAGTCTGTGATGTGTTCCAACGTGGCAGTTCTCTTCCAGCACGTCTTCTGCTGACACGATCCCGACACTCCATGGCATTTGCAAGAGGAGATCAGTGTCTTTTTGACGGCCTAAAATAACGGATGATGGAAGAAATGACAAAGACAATAAAGCGGTGTCCTACCAATCTGCCGGCTTTCAAGTTGTGCTTCTCCACTTTCCGCAACAAACTACTCGCCGCGCCGGCCTTTGTGAGCAGTTTCCGACTGGCGGTGATGCCGTGTTGAACACCGTGAGTGCATCTGAACAACCGGATCTTCTGTCGTCGGGTCGGAAGTGTTCCTTTGACCTACCCGCCGAACTCGTACTCGTTCTGTCCCATGTGATTGTTGCACGCACAGTCGTCGATCCAACCTTGTGCGCACGCAGTTGCCACTCCCCAGGCGGCCGATGCGGAAGACAACGCCCAGATCAGAGCGGATTCACGGAATCCTGAAGAACGGCAAATTAAAAACACTTGTTTTTTGAAAAACTGGGAAATCGTGACCGAACATACAACTCACCAGATCTCAACAACGGCGGATCGTGCATGATGTTGCCTGCTTCCGAGCAATCCCATTGCTGAAACCGTAACCTGTTTGCACAATTTGCGAGTCCTTCTTGAATTCCTTCGAATGCCGAGATTACTGTGGATGGATGAGATCGGCACGCGAGTTGAATGGATCGGAGAGCTCGGGAATGGAGAAGATCTGATGGGCATCCCTGGAAAGAAACGATAAGAATGAGGAAGATGGTGAATTAGGAGAACTGACTTGTTTCAAAATGTTGGGTTTTGGTGGTTGAACAACCTTCGTCGTCCTCGGAATCTCATTGCTGGCCAGTGAGCACAGAAGGAAAACAGTGGAGAGAGCCGACGTTCGGAAGTAAAAGTCTGCTCGCATCACGCTGTGTCCACTCGGAAAGTGCGTCGTGTCGATTCGCCCGTTTCCGTCTTCGTCGACTCTTTCAGCTCTCTCTCATCCGCCCGCTATTTCCACGCGACGACACGTCGTACCGTATGCCTTCGAAACCTGCGAGGGTGAAAGTGGGCGGGGCGTGTGGAAAGAAGGGCGGCGCCGAGTTTACGACGCGAAAATCGGGTCCCAACACACAGAGATTCGTCTTTTCGGCTGCCGCTTCGGTAGAAGACGAGCGAGTGGCGACGGCCAAATTTTTATGGCTCCTTCTTTGGACCAATTATGCCATAAACCATATAAACGCTTTTAATTGTCCGCCCCGAGGCACCAAGGAGACAAAATGGTGGCGGAGGGAAAAAAGGGCTGAGTGGGTGAGTGAGCGGGGGAAGGGGGAAACGGGATAATCCTTCCCGGAATGGGCGGCCTCTGATTTTTATTGCCAATGACTAATTTGTTCATTTTTACACACCGGATTCTTCGAATTCTCGTAAACCCGTGCTAGTTGTTTGCTAGTTCTTGACATCGGTCTCGTCCTCCCTTTCTTATAAATATGTTCACGAGACTCAAACGAAAACAAAAAACAAACAAACAAGACTGAATCCGTTTCGATTCTAGAATCTTCTCTTCGATTCGCCTCTCCACTATCATAACATTCCGCCCGTCTGTCGGCTGCTGACTAATCAAGGCGATGAAATTGGAGGTAAAACGTGAGGAATCTCGTCGAGTGTCATGGTGTCTCGCATCGTAAAACGGACACAAGATTGGATTGCCAATATAAATTCGGAGGAGGGGTGTTTCTCGATCTGGTACTGTAGAAAACACGACCTCGAAATGGAGGGAATTGGATGGAAAAGAAGAAGAAGAAGATGACGCCTTCTAGACAATTCTGATGCGCTTGGGAAAGGAAATGATATTCATTGAATAAATAAATAAAAACATAATAAAGGAACAAGAAACTGATTCATAACTTCTCTATAAGCTTCTACTTTCCAGTTGCATTCGGATACTTTAGTGCCAGTGGAATTGGTGGAATCGGTTGAGCATATTGAGGGGGTGGTTGGGCATATGAAGGGGGAGGAACGGCATAGGAGGCAGGACCGACGATCGGAGGGGACACGTAGCTGCCGGAGCTGCAAGAGGCAATAGCTCCAGTGATCCACTGATAAATTCAAACTCACCACTGATTCGCCTGATGACACGATGGACCTGGCGGACAACATGCTCCTGCATCACTTCCTCCTCCAAGACCGGGCAAACAGCCGAATGTAGACTCGAGAAGGGCAGCGGAACAGATGAAGATGGCGAGAAGAATGTGATGACGGCAGGACATAATGATTAGGATAACTGCATGACAACTCGAATGGCATCGACTCTTTTATATGTTCAGGTGGCCAAGAAAAACAGTACGAGATGGATATGTCGAAAGGGAAAAGCCGCAGAATGTACTGGTTGCGGCGGGGTTTTTCGGAACGGTTTCTGTTTCCCGGATCGCATATGATAATGAGGCGTGAAGCATCCGCGGATAATGCGTCGGAATGTATTGTTTTAGAAACTGTACGAACTGTCGAGAAACTGAAAACTAGTAGTCTTTGGATTGAATATCTCGTCGAGAATCGACAGTTGACAGGAATTCAAAAAAGGCTCAGTTTATTAAACTGTATATTTAAATCAGTACATAGTTTTTAGAAAAACCCGAAATAAAACAAGTTTGGCACCGGTAAAACATCACAATTTGCTTCAAGATCTACAATAATAATAGTGATACGAATTTCTTCTTTCAATCAGAATAACTTGTTCGTGTTGGCCCGAGATCTTCCGCTATCCGTTTGGCTGTATCCCGAGTCCGAGTTGTATCGATCCGCCAGATCCTGCAGGTTGATCCGGAACTCGACGTTTTCGTTTTGATCCGCCGGGTTTCGGATTGTGGCGCCGCTGGTGATTCTGGCCAAGTGTCTGGAAAGAATGATGGTTCTCCGAGATCTTTAAAGTAGACTCTGATGATAGCAAACTCACTTCAAATTCTGCTCCGACCCGATCACTTTCATTTTCTGAACCGTCTCATTCACCTCCCGGGCATGCGTCTGAAACAGAAACCCCCTTTAAATGATTATGATCTTTTGTCCTTTTTACCTTCTCATTAACCTTCTTTGAATACATATAATCCCGTCGTTTCTTCGAGAATCCGATCCAGAAGACTTTCGAGAAATACAAGCAGATCTCTGTGATTGTGATAACGGACATTCCGAGAAACATGCCCATGTTTCCTCCAATGTCACTGAGAAGTTGGGTGATGGATGCATCCTGGACTTGATTGTATTCCGTGTAGGACATGTCGCGGTAGAAGATGTTGATCATTTGGAAGTTGGACCTTAAACGGAATGGAAATTGAAATGCATATCCTGATATTCCTGCTCACTTCATATGCCCCATTGTCCAATTGGCGTTCTTCGCTCGCAGCCAATTCAGGGCTCCGGCCGAAAAAGTGCTTCCATAGGAGTTGTAGGCTCGGAAGACGAGACTGTTGCATTGCTGAGAGCATTGGTGACAGGATGGCTGCTTGTAGCTGAGCTTTCCTAAAATAGAGGAATGGAACCCGTGAGGAATTGAATTAGAAAAGTTACCATTGACATGTTCACTAAGTTTGGTATCAATGCAAGTGGTAGTTTCATATGGGGTGCATTCTCGAGACACTGAAAGAAATATTGATGAGGAGGAGTCTCAAATTGCATTCCTACTGACCATTATTCAAGTTATAAAGCGCCGGAGTGCATCCACAACTGTCAATGAAATACTTTGCCCTGCACAGCGCCAAACAGTTTCCCGAAGAGTACGGTAGTTGGGATTGAATGCCAGGCGGATACTCTTTTGTGCAATTTCCCCATTGATGAGATTCGAGGAGCACGTACTGGAACAAACTGATGTTTTATGATAGGAAACTGAAAAGACTCACTCGATCTCCAGATATTGCCGAATAAGCCACAGAGTTAGGAGAAACTGTGAATTCGTCAGAAGCCAAGTGGGGAACTGTGTTCGGTGGATGGACAAAGTATCTGAATCCGTCGACGAACGAATTCGTGAACAGTGCTGGCATCGCATCGTCATCCTCATCGAATTGTTCCTCAATGTGAGCATCCAAAGTGATTTGAAGTCCTGCTTGGATTCCAGGTTCCGTTTGTTTGTGCATACTTGTTTTGGGGCTCTTGGAGAGGTCGACAGTGTAGCATTTGCCCAATGGAGTCAGGATTGGAGAGGCCAGAGAGCAACAGTCAAAACTGAAAGTTTTAAGTTCAGTAATAGGAATATTGCATTCCGACAACTCACAGTTCTCCCTGAAACGAGCACAACTTCATCACATCGCTGCACTCGAATCCCGCTTTCATAAAGAATCCGCTGGCTGTGAATCCCGGATGCGCCTTCTGATACTTCACAAAATCCAGATCTCCCTGATGCAAATTCTGTCGATCCGTAGTCCCCATTAATGTCGGAATCTCTGTGTACCAGTGCATCAAATAGTTTATCAGATCCGGAGAAACGTCTCCAGTGACATTCATCTCCCTCACATAACTCTTCCGCACCGGATTCAAATTGCATACCGTAACCAGCGGAAAGTCCATTCCGTCGTCATTAATCAGAAACGAGACATCCGAAACAGTGGGTTTTGATAGGTATTGCGACACCAAAATGACGACTTGAGTGATCAGAAGACCAAGAGAAGCAGAGACCATGATGATCCAGAACAGACCCGCCCATCGTTTTCCTTTGAATATCCGTTTCGGACCGTGCATTGTCGTGGTTTCTGGAACAGTCGAGAAGGATGAATTCGAGGGGTTCATGGAGCAGTACCGCAGAAATGTTGTGTTTCCCGTTTCACCGATACGGTTCCCTCGAGTTTACGCATCTTTTTCAATTGAGCAACAGGAACTTCGATGATCATTTGGGATCGGGATTCGTTGTAGCGGAGGTGACAATCGGGAGAAAGAGAGGATGGCCTGGAATATAGATTTTGGGTTGGTGAAAGTGACCATTTCAAGCCCATATTCTGGACTTACGGTGTCGGTGATTCTCCAGAGGATCCTGCTCGAAAGTTCACCAAATACGAGTCATCATGGTGCTCGAACGCGTCGTTCTTGTATCCAGACGGATTCATGACCGTAGCCAACGGCTTTATACTTCTGAAAACAAACTTTCACACAAATTCAAAGAAACTGAAAAGAATTTCGAGAATGCTCTCAACGAGAGGGTTACGGTATCGAAATGGCAGCGGAGAATGACTATGATCGGTCAGAGTCGGAGCGAGTCGAAGCGGCGAAGACGGGAGAAGAGGGGGGGGTGATAAGTTGAGAGGGGGAAAGTGTAAAAACATAAAAAGTATTGTGTGCTCTGATAAGAGCAGCCGATGATGGTACAAACAACGAATTTGGCAACAATTGGAACAGTGTAGAGAGGATAGTCGGGATAGAGTAGATATGCCCCGTATATGGGTCCGTTATGGACAGAATGTGACTTTGATACGGTCACAACTATCAGCCGAGTTCCTAAGATTCTATTGTAATGGGAGCAGCTAAAGACACCTCAAGCCATAACCAAGACACATATGCCTTCGATATGGGCGAGATGTGTCTTGCTTTGGGATGGTCAACCGTTCCCCACCCGGAACAGCTGGAAAATGGACACAAAGAGGAAGGGGGAGGCGGAAGGAAAATTCAGGAATGGAATTCTCTTCGTGGCCAGAAAATGTTCTCACGGCTTGAAAAATGCTGGTGTCGTGTCGACAGTGACAACCTGATACGGAAAGGGAAGAGAGGGCTACGCATGTGGAACGATGTTTGTGTCTCGTGGCATTACTGTTCAATGATTTCAGAATTCCGAATGGAAGATGATGAGAGGGGACATCTTCGGAAATCTACGCAACGGATCTGAGAATTCGGACTTGAAGGCTCGTGAATGTCAGATAGGTTCCGTAAATCTACCCTAAAGTTTTTGAAAATCGAACTGACTAGCTGTCGTAAATCTACATGGAAATATCTCAAAAATTCCATAAATCGATACCTAATCATATTCCGCTAACCACTTATCATTTCCAGCATACTAGTAGCTTCCGTAAATCCCTCCTATCTCCCCTCCCGTAAATCTACACCACCACTTCTC
Source organism: Caenorhabditis sp. 39 LS-2015 (assembly GCA_900536345.3). NCBI lineage: Eukaryota > Metazoa > Nematoda > Chromadorea > Rhabditida > Rhabditidae > Caenorhabditis > Caenorhabditis waitukubuli. The sequence goes on along the minus strand of LR563661.1, from coordinate 11,840 downwards.
TTATCACCGTATCACTCGCCTCTCCGAATCAAGACTCAAACAAGGCGTTAGTCGGATCAAAAAGCGCGTTATCAGTGATTACAATGATAAGGTAATCGCTTAAAAAGAGACCTACCCTCGTCCAGATTCCATTTCTTTTCGATGCGATCAATCCGTCGTTTCCCCTTATTTTCCGTCGTGATTTTCGTCTGAAAATGTGTTTCTTTTTCGGTTTTTTGTTTATTGTTTTGATGATGTTGCACCGAACAGAGAGAGAGAAAAACAAAACACGCAAAAATATATAGGCGGTACGATATGGCAGAAAGAAGACTGCGTTGGTTGTCGGGACGCGGGCTCCTTTTATGGTACCCGAGTACTCTTTGAAGGTTTCGCAAACACTCTCTGCGTCTCTCAGTCTCGCACACTATTCCTCGGGGTCATGTTTGTATTCGAGACTCGAAATTTTGAATATCACATTCAACTTTGACTTTGATTTATCAGATTTATCAGAATACCCGGTCAACTTTTCCTCTTGCTCTTTTCACTTTCACTTGCCGGCTCAAGGCGCTTGGTTCGTTGAACTTTGACAGTTTGAACTTTGATTTAAATCAAAAACTGATGGAAATGAATGAATGGCCGGTCGATTATCAGCTTTAAAGTACATTTATGATTATTTTTAGAGAGTGAAGTGACGCATCAACTGACCGGCCAGTGGGTCTCGCTGAGGTGCCACGTTTCGCTGGTTTGGCGCCAAAATGAAACAAATGCAGAAAAAGAAAAGAAACAAGCAACATTTCAAAAGCCTTTTCTCTTTAAATTTCCAGTTTCCGTTCGAATTGATAAGGTGGTAATTTGACACCTTGGAAGAGTAAAAGTGAGTCATAATCGGAGAAGAAATGAGAGTTGGAACAGTCATTTGGATTGACTGACTGGTTTCTGTGGGCGGATGGTTCGGTGCTTATGATCTGTATTTATCACACGTTCATTATCAATTTATCACCTTCCAACTTTGATTTTCTCGGTTTTGAGTGCGATGAAAGACCGAACAAAGTAGTGATCGGATAGGTAAGGAAATGATGCGCGACGTCGTCGGTTGTTGACGTCTTCTGACCGATCGGACACTCAGAGTACGGTTCTTGGGCACGAAACTTGTTCAGCAATATTTGGAAGGAACTGGTAGATTACCAGATTTCAGTGGAGCGCGTTTGCTATGTTGCGGACTTCGAGATCAACAGATCAAATGAGTTCGGTGCTCGGTGGCATGGGTCTCACCACGAAAGTGTACAGTATCAATTCCCGCCAGTTCAAACGACTCCAAAGTTCACGAAACCACATTCTGAAATGCACTCAACTTGTCATCCGATTCATTCATTTCATTCTCATACGAAATGTCCTCTTCTTCTTTTTCTTCTCGGAATGACGTATGCATCGGTCTCTGCAAGTGTCTAGTGATATCGAAACTCGGTACATTTGTCCGCCGACTGACCACTGCCAAGCACCGAGACTCGGCGCTGCGAAAACAGTTTTACGAGTGTTCGTTTGAACTCGACCGGTAGGAAAGTTGGGAAACGGAGCGAGGTGGATTCGTGTTTTATAGTCGAGTACGGAAAGTTGAATGAAGGGAAAGCAGGGTGACTCTCAAACTTTGCAAGGTCTCATAAGAGGAGAAACTTCGGTTTGTAGCATGGAGTTTTGAAACGACAGAATCGTCAAAATTCAAAGAAAGAGGCATTTTTCGCAATCTTAGTAGGAACGGGTCCCGCTATGACTTCGATTTGGCAAAAATAAGCTCAAAATCTGTTCGCCCAATTAATAAGAGATACCGTAACCCTAATGTCCTGGCGGTACCCTTTCAACTTTGGTTGCATGATACGGTATCACGAAGTTGTCTTCAGAAGACTTTGAAAATGAGTATCTACTAGTCAAAAACGCCGTTTGTGTCTGTTCAATCCATAACTTCTAGCCCAGCTTTTTCTGTTAGTTTGAACTGAAAATGATTCAGTGCTCGCCTTTCTCCCTGACATCACACTACAATTACACGAACTATGACTAGTGATATGACTGATAACAAGTGCCTGATAACAAGACCAAATGTGCCGCCTTTATCACTCGGCTCTCCGTCATTTTTCTGCCTTGACCGGTCAGTCGACGGCTCGACGAATGGTCAAAATGTCGGAGAAGTCAGTTTTGCACAAGTGGCCCGGAAACAAATAAATGACTGATAATGATAACGAATCGAAGAGAGTTTTATGGCGGAATTTATTGCTGAAACTTGTTCTCGATGGAATGTGTCACTGGACTAATTCAAATTAATGGGAAAGAGTTTGAATGCAAAAAAAGAATGTTTCGTAGTCGTCGTCGGCTGCGGCAGCGAATTTTTTGAAAGTTGTCGAACGGATGAAACGAGACGGGGATTATCTTCTGGCACTGTGAAACGTTGTGAAACTGATCAACAAAACCTTTTTGAAACCTTTATTGTTTGAAATCTTCACAGAAATAAATATTACATGGTCAGAACACAGAGGAGAGGGGCAGCAGGGAGCGGGTACCATAGCGACTTCGGGGAACGATTTATACATTCATTCTGCAGCTTTTGAATGTACTTGAATTTATATTTAGTTTAAAATGTGTCAAAAGTAGACGAATGAGTGTTACCGTGACCCAAAATCGTTGCGGGACCCGCAGAAGCTCGCCACCTTGTTTGAATCTTATGTAAAAACAATAGCGACGAATCACAGAGTGAAGGATATTATATAAATACATAGACTTAAGAAATTCAAAGTGTCAAACTGGGAGATACACAATACAAATTTTTGCTAAAGCGGGCGTTGACACGATTCGAGATCAATAGTCTGCATAATAATCAATCCTGAAACAGCGAGACGAAATTGATGGAAAAATGCGGTTTTTGGGTCCAGCGACGAATCTAACGATGGAAGAAAACTACAGTAGGGATTGAAAACGAACTTAAAACTGAACAATATGAGACAGGGGACAATGAGATGTACAATATACACATGTGCACGGGTTGCATTACAACTCGGTTTCAGAATCGGCTGCTGACTTTCTCGCTCATTGGATAGAGGTTGCATTTATCGCACCATTTGTTGTTCGGAACTCCTTGAATTCGCGATGATCCATTTCCTGTCGCCATAATATTCTCGAAGTGTCCCACCCCCAAAGGAAGATCTTCAGTGAAGAACAACTCGACATAGACTGCATAGTTGACGAAGACTTTCCAAGGCCAGGGACGACTCGGCTCTGGCACCAATTTGACGAATTGGTTCCAGTATGGATCCAGTTTGATGAGATGGTCCTTACAGTAACGGTCAGTCGAAGAGTCAATGACACAGATGACTATGGTCACGTAGTGAACTGTTGTGTTGCAGTAGAAGTCGGCAAAGTAGAAGTTGTGGCGACTCGGACAGAGGAGACGGCCGGCAGGAATGGTCATGCGAACATTTCCGAATACGGAACTCTGTGGAAGGGAACCGTCCGAGGTGAGTTGGGCAGAGAAGAACAGCCCGTTGATCTTTCCATTGATAAGGTTTCCAGGCTGACCACTGTTATCTTTTATGTACTTATGCATAATATTTCTGTGGTTGTAGTAGATATTGTCCCAATAAGCCTTTGGTTTGCATCGATAAACCACCTGAATCTCGCGCATTTGAAGGCCAGAGTGTGGTGGTGGGGCAATGAAACGGAAGCATTTGTTCATCAGAGATTTCAATTCACTGCTGCTGAATTCTGAAGAGAAGAATCGTTGCGAGACCCGCGGGAGATAACCGACCTGCTCGTACTTGGATGTTCCACCTGGATAAGATGGCATAGTCTCTGTATCGATGACTGACCACTTCGACTTTGTAGGTCTCTCCAGCCACGAGGGCTACGTCCAAACTGGAGTCAGAGGAACGCCACGGTATCCTTCTTTTGCTTTTCGTTGCCAGAGACTCGCAGATAACTTGATGCGGAACGCCTTCTGAAAGTTGTTCGAATACTTCTCTGCTGGCCCCGCCTCTTTTCGAATACCTCTTGCCTCCGGAACTTCCCAACTGAGTTCGAGCTTCTCCGAATTCACGGAGATCTTCACATTCATCCTGAGTGAATTTCCTTTGGGTCTCACATGGAAAATGGTTTTTCTGAAATTTGTTCCTGAATTGATCACCTTCTAAGTTTTCTCTCAAGATTTATCCATGCAAACTGACAAGAACTAGTCGAGAATCACAAAGAAATGCTTCTATTGATAGTGTTTTTTCTAAATTTCATGAAAAATAAAGGAGAATTGAAAAAATTGTACTTGAAAAATAAGCTTGTTTTGAAAAAAGAGATGGAGAGAGTGCAGGCAGCATCAGAAACACGGCGACGACAGAATGCACACATTGCGGACGGATTTCGAGAGAAATAATCATCCGGAAATGGCATTACATTTCAACGGGGTTTCAACAAAAAATTCCAAAATTGGAATAGCAAGATTTATTTTATGTGAATCAAAAAATCGAAAAAAGGTGTAGAACGAACTTAAAAACGGATTGGATGGTTGAACGAGAATATGGGATTAATCTTTTGGGCATGACGAAGGGGTGGACATATTGGGGAACTGGATAACTTCAGAAAGTGAGAGCAGCATTTGGTGCATCCTGGGTGGCTATTTACATTCAATCTTCTCTGTAGATTTGGGTGTTATTAAATACAAAGTATAATCGCGAACTTGATGTTTTTCTTCTTTGAACTTTCAAAGCAAATTCCGAGAGCATGACTTGCCGTGGAATCGTTGGCGACGGGTCGCAGTGCTCTAGTTGTAACTCCTGGGTCATGCGGAAAATGCTCTCTCTAATACACTGGATCAAGGTTGCAGATGGTGCATCTCTTGTTGTTCGGGACCCCTCCGACCCGCGAAGATCCTCTTCCGGTCGCCATGATCCTCTCAAACTCTGCATCATCCAGATCAATGTCTTCTGTGTAGAATATCTCGACACGAACTTCTTCGTTGATGTAGAATCTATATTTCTCGTTTCCATATTTCAATGGGACCTGTTTGAGGAACGGGTTCCAGCGGGCATTCAATTTTATCAGTTTCGAACTGCAGTACTGATCAGTTGACGAGCCAATGACACATACCACAATGGTCACGTAGTGCAAACTGGTGTTGCAGTAGAAGTCGGCAAAGTAGAGATTATGGCGATGACGGCAGAGCAGAGATCTCGCGCTGATTGTCATTCGAACGTCTCCAAACGCGGAGCACGATGGAAGTGAATTATCGTAACTGACAAATGCTGAGAAGAACAGTCCGTTAATTCTTCCGTTAATAAGATTTCGAGGCTGCCCGCTGTTATCCTTAATGTATGGCTCCATGACATTGTCTTTGCAGTCCCGTATTTTGTCCCAATAAGCCTTTGGTTTGCAACGGTAAACGACTTGAATTGGGTGCATTTGAGGAGGGTTCCGGTCGATGAAATCGTAGCATTTATGAAGCAGATCCTTCAGTTCATAGCTGCTGAACTCTAAAATTAACCTATTTACTGAGAAATAAGGGGGAGGGGTGTACTCGGTGACTGCCATTGAAATTCCCAAGACACCGATTCAATAAACTTTTTCAATAACCTACGTCGCCTCGAACGTTTTCCCATGGTTTTCAGCACTTGAGATAGTATATCCAGCACGCCATAGTCTTAATATAGAAGGGTGAAATTTGAAATCTTCAAAGGAAAGAACGGTTTAAAAAAAAGCGATAAATCGACCAAATGGGGAAATGTGTTTGTAGATTGAAGTGTTGAACTATTTGAAATTGAAACACCGAGATTATCCGATGACACCTTTTCACGAGACAAACAACGGATGACCAATGGACTCCATTCTGATTGCGAGGAAGATCTGTCACAATGAAAATGACTAAGCTGCGAAAGTTGCATCTGATTCGAAGAAACCGCAACAGAACAAGCTAGAAACAAACAAAATTGAACCAGCTGCATAGCGACCAGGCATAACAACCGAATCAGGCGGTGCAAAAGAGTATGATACATCTGTGTCAGCTGCTGAACTCTTGGCCACCGCTAATTTCTGGTCTTTTGGATTCGTGCGAAAATAGTTTTTTTGTGTGTGTAGTGTTATGCTTGATGGCTCTTTGGAAGTCACATAGAAATTAGAAAAACCCCTTTTATTGGCATTTGGAGGAATTCTCTGAAAGTTCAGGTTCCCGTTTTGCAGCTGTTTTCCTTTCGAAATATTCCAAACACTCCCTCTGTTTTCCGTAAACAGTCACCTCAAACATCTGAATATTGATGATCTGGAAGCAAATATTTACAGGTGCAAGTAAACCAGAGTCAATGTGCAAATATTCATTGGATGACATGACAAAATACAGTAAGCAGGGTGTGCTATTCAACACAACAAACGCGATTGTTTTCTGGAAGTGATACCCATAATGTGTCGGGGAGGCAATTGGTACATAACTACAAAAACTAGCGGTTAACCATGAGCTGATAGGTTAGGGGGAACTGGAAGTTGATGGGCAAAGTGAGTTAAGATGTTGGTTCCGGTGACGGAGTGTTCGTATTCGGGTGTGGAGGCGACGGAGTGTACTTTCGGGAGATCGGTTCGATGGTGAAGATGGGCGGTGTGTTGCAGTTGTTCTCGACGGGGCGCTGACCACTTGGCAGACGGATTCGGGCGATTCCATCCGCAGAGGGCATGTTCAACTGACGACGGAGCTCGTTGACGTCGAATTTAAGTTCGATCTGAAATGTTAATCTTCAGGAACATCTTTGTCTTTCGAGAAACTCACGACGCTATCCAAACTGGAACTCGAGAAGTTCTCCGAAGAGTTCTTGTATCCAAACTTTGGCAATTCTTCAATGGGAAATATGCGATGGTTAAAATTGCTCAACGACTGAATGTTTTCCCTTGAATTCCTTCTCGACCGTCGTTCCTGGAACTCTTTCACTGCTTCTTCCAACTGCTGCTCCTTCTCTTTCTCGTGTTTTTTCTTCGAATACATGTACTCCCTCCGCCGCTTCGAGATCATAATCCAGAAGACTTTCGAGAAATACAAAGTGAGTTCTGTGATGGTGATGACAGACATTCCGAGGAACATGCCCATGTTTCCACCGATGTCTGACAGAATCTCAGTGAGAGAGGTGGATTGTACTTGAGAGTAGGAAGTGTAGAACATCTCCAAGAAGAAGATGTTGATGACGGCCACGTTGTTGCGAATGTGACTTTCCGATTGGTTCGTCATTCGTTTCAACCATTCCAACGATCCTCTGTTGAATCCGTCGCCATAGGAATTGTAGGATGTGTAACTGGTACTTTGGCATTCCATATGACACTCTTTGCAGTCCGGCAGTTCCAAGTAATCCGTTCCGTTGACTTTTCGAAGCATCTTCTCATCCATACAAGTGATCGATTCGTACGGAGCGCAGATTTTCTTCTCTAAAAAAAAGAAGAAAATAGATATTCGGGCCTGAAAGTCTCCTTGAAACTCACTTCCATCAACATTATATGTGAACGGCGCGCATCCACACGTGTCATTGAAGTATTGCGCGATGCAAAGTGCCCGACAAGCTGATGATGAGTATTTCAGAAACGTGTTATAGTTCTCCGGCCAGTCCTCCGTACAGTTTCCCCAGTTCTTACGGCTCAGAAGGTTGTGCTGAACACAAATATCAGAGTTAGTGTGTCTTGTCTTCCGAACTCACCGAAATAGTCTTTATGGCCGAGTAAACCGTGCGCGACGGCGAGACACTGATCCCTTCGGAAGTCAACTCGGCATTCGCTCCTGGCGGGTGAATATAATACCGGAATCCATTTTCATAGAGATCCGAGAATATCGCCCCGGCGTCTCCTTCCTCTCCTTTCAGTTCTTCTTCGAGCCGCGCATCGGCAATGATCTGCAGTCCTGCTTCGACCCCCGGCGAGATTTGTTTCCGCATCCATTCCGGAGCCAGATTGGTCAGATCGAGTTCCCAGCATTTGCCGAGTGACGTGATCTTTTGTTTCATGTATTTACAACAGTCGAATCTGCAACACCGTCTTTGAATTCGGACGTCTTCTGAATATCAAACCTTCTGCCCCCGAAATAGCAAGTCTGGAACATCTCATTGCAATCATAACCAGCTGTTCGCAGGAATTTGATGATTTGAAAGTCGGTGTGATTTGCGAAATATGTCTCTGCGTCGTCGTGGACTGCAATGATAAGATAAGGAAATTCATCAGTTATCACTCGGGAAAAAGCTCACTCCTCTTCATGTTATGCCGGTCCAGATTGCTGAAAACGAACATTGCATCCATGTTTGTCTGCAAAAGGTACTCCAATGTCTCTCCGGTCAGATCTCCTGAAGCATTCAACTCGCGGACATACGACTTCTTTATCGGATTGAAGTTGCATACAGTAACCGCCGGGAAGTCCATTCCGCCCTCGTTTATCAGAAACGACACTTGGGACAGTGTCGGTTTGGAGAAGTACATCTGGAGGAGGACGAAGATCTGGAAGATGAGCATGGCGAGGGCCATCGCGACGATCAGGATCCAGAAGAAACGGCCGAGTCCTTTGGCATTGAACATCCGCTTCGGTCCGTGCATTGTGGTCGTGGCTGGAAACAGAGAAACTTGGGCAAACACTTGCGAAGCATTGCTATATCGGTACAGCAGTTGAAGGTCGCGTTGACTTTGAAAAGTTTCGTTTGCAACGGACAAAGACCACGTTTCTTGTCAAAAGGGATACTGTACTCAGAAGTTCTCAATGGTATTTAGCGAAATTTTAAGAGTTGAACTGCTGTTGACAGAGAGAGAGAGTACCATGCTCCGGATTCCAGTCTTTGCTTTGAATTTATTCCGCTGAATTTTCAGTGAGGTTTCCCATTTTTCTTATCACTTCAACTTTCACATATCACTGATTCCCTATCATTTTAAGCCCCCAACCAACCTGTGAAATGCTTCGTTTCTCTCTGAACCGATCCAACGCCTTCATTCTTTTTGATATTCTTGAACGACTTCACGGGCACTTCGATGACAATCTGATTCGCAAAGTTTTTGCTCGATGAGGCCCTGAAAATGTTAGTTGATGAAAAAGTTTATCAGAAATTCAAAGAACCTCATGGGAACTTTCAGAGTTTCGGAGCAGCGCGAGTTCGCCGATCGAATAACTGATTCTGAGTGCCGACTTTCAGAGAACGCAACCCGAATTCTGCCCGTGTTTGCCCTCAGAATTCGAATTCGGAGAAGGCGTGAATCGGAGTATTTGCCGCGGGTAAGGCGAAAGAAACCGACACAGAAATCAAAGTTCCCCTCCTCGTCAATCTCTCGACAAACCTTACCATTCCTTCAGAGAACGCATCGTCCGTTCCGTCTGACTGTTGCTGTCGAAATCGTCTTCCAGTGGCTGATGCTGCTTGTCGGAGTCTGCACGACGTTGAACATCTTGGTGCATTGTTGGAAAGAGGGATAGGAATGAAAACGGAGAAGAGATGAGAGAAGACACCTGAAGAAGTTGAGAAATTGACCGGTCAATTGAAGATCATGACTGCGGGTCGTCTCGAGATGAAGAAAGGAGAGGAGAGATGTTTTTGCGGACTACGGAGGGACGAAGAGAGAGAGAGAGAGACATCGCACCATGACAGGAAGTTACAAAGTTGGACAGAAGACGGACGGTACTGTAGGAAGTCTCGATCGCTTAAGTATACGATACCAAGTGATACTTTGAGTCTCCTCGGCTGACTGATAACGTATCACTGCCAGCAGCTCCCGTTCATTGTGTTTTTCAGATCATTCTCGCCCACCGGAAACTGTTAAGCAAACAGAGACACGTACGCAGCGAAAACAAGCACACAGTTCATCATGACTGACAATTTGATGACAACACATCGTTTTCAGTTCGTATTTTATTCACGAGTCGACCGACTTCGATACTGTATTTTTGTTGATAACCGAATTTTCCATTTTTAGAACTGTTTGGTTAGTCACCACACCGCACAAAACACACTCGAGTTCAACTTGGCTCTTATCAAAGTTGAACGGAAACAGGTCAAAGGGCAACGGTCGAGAGATTATGTTTGCATGAGAGGAGGGTTACTGTAGTCACTTTAAAAGCGCGTTGATGACGGACGAATTCTTTTCGAGAAGCTTCACTCGAATTATTTCTGTCCAAGGTTTCAGTTTTCTTTTCCAACAAAAATCAACGGAAACTGGCGACCGGACACGACGTATTCGACTTTCAACCCAATCATCTCAAATCCCAAAATGAAAGTTCAAAATTCAAATAATCAACACAAAAAAATCGTATTTCGTCCAAAAACCAGCGGGAAGTGGTCAGTTTACGAGTCAACAATGACATCAGAATTTGGGGTATTCTCGTCTGAATTCAGACGAGAATAAACAGAAAAAGGGGGGAGATGATGTCAGGGAAAAGTTCGGAAAGTCACTGTTTCGCTGGTTTCAGCTTCGGAAAGCTTCGAGTCTTTCGAAGGTCGAAAGAAGCACCGAGGAGCCCATTGCCAAGGCATATATTACTAGAAATTGAATTTTAATGTAAGGTAGGTATAGGCACTCAAACGAGCCACATGCCTCCAATATGCCTAGAAGTTTCTAAGCATATATGCCCTGAAAACGGTCAGAAATAGCTGGAAACTAGGAAGAGAAAGGAACAAAAGACCGCAATGCATCACACGAAACAAGGATTCAATGAACGATTGAAAAGCGAAATCGGAAGCGATTATGACACATTTATCAGCTGATAACACGCACGGCCATCACTGATTTCAATGGATATTTCAATGATAAACTGATACGATGCGACTCGTATGAGACGGAAGGAAATGACACCTGCAGACTAAAAAATGACACCTCGACCCGCCACACTTCTTCTTCTTCTTCTTCTTCTTCTTCTTCTTCTTCTTCTTCTTCTTCTTCTTCTTCTTCTACTCCATTCAAGTCGTCGTCACCTCTTCTGACCTGTCCACTTCACATTCTCTGCGTGTCAACTTGTCAGGTTATCAGTTATCAGCAGTTATCATCAATTGATTCCTTTGCCTATTTTGGGTTCCAAAGAATGAATTCATCGAGAGTTGAGACAGTTGAAACACCTTTATCGAGAGATCAAATATTGGAAAATGGCAAGAATCGGAGAGATGATTGATATGAAAAAGGTGGGAAATTTAGCAGAAGGCAGCAGAGATCGGGCAGGGAAGACGGCGAAAAATGGGTGGGGAATGAGGTGGATATGGGCAGAAAGTAACACGAGAAAGTACATGGGAATGAATGGAAGGTTTGGTTTCGAAGGTTTTGAGACTAAAAAACTCAATTTTTTGTATTATTGGATTGTGTAAAACTAGAATGCGCCTTTACAATAAAATTAGGGGTACTGTAGGTCTAAAGGTGGTTCTGTTCGATTTTTTCAACTTATTGGTCAATTTCGGATATTTGAAAGTAATGGAAGCATTTTTTGGAGAACTACCCAAAAAAATTAGACCTTGGTTCTGGGAAAGTTTCAAAATTCGGTTATCGAACTACAGTACCTCACAGATCAAAGGCCCGTGAAAGTTTATGAAAACGTGTAGGGGCGGGGTCTCGAAATACTCAAAATTGGGTTTCTAGCTGTAACTTAGAGACCTCTGAGGTTCGGCAGAAGTCGATAACCAGTGTTGGTATTACCATACTCACACTCTTCCAGTCGGGACCCCTAACAATTTGAAAATGATGAATATGTTAAACTAAACGCTGGCCAAATAAGCTGTTCTATGGAAGTTAATAAATTATCTCTCTCATTCTCTCTCATTCTCTCTCTCTCATTCTCTCTCTCTCTCTCTCTCTCTCTCTCTCTCTCTCTCTCTCTCTCTCTCTCTCTCTCTCTCTCTCTCTCTCTCTCCCTC